>VDFB02155176.1:0-15536 GCA_007258455.2 Sequoia sempervirens | reverse complement strand
TTGTGTGGTTTTCATGGTAAACCATTAAAATTTGATATAACAAGGTCAAAAGTAAACCACCGTCTTTTAACTACCATTCTGCCAATGCATAATTGCCAGCATTTTTCTTAGCAGTAGTTTTGAATTGACTGTACGTTGCAGGCACTTGCTTAGCATATAAGAAACTTATCATATAAGTTACTCCACTTCCATCTATTTGTCACATAACAAAATTTTGTCAGAGACAAACATATATATTTCAAAAACAAATAGAGAGAATATGACCTAATTTTCAAATGGAGATCCCATCAATCTACTATTGGTGGAGTCGCACCATTGCAAAATACAATCATATTGGCGCTTGCATTGCAAAGTGATTCCATTGGAGAGGAGCTGTGGGTGGTTGAACTCGCCATGGGAAAGGACATCCGCATCCATGTTGGCACACTGCCAAACCACTACAGCGATGGAAGGACTAGAGTTCAAGTTCTATGTCTCCAATGTATTAATAGATATATATGTCCAGTGTAGGCGTACAAACTGTGCACACAAATTTTTAGAAGAGATACAAGCAAATACTATTAGCTGTTGTGAAGCCAAATTCCAGAGTCTTTTAGGCTTTCAAAGACATTCAAGTTAATGCAAGTGCCCAGGCATAAAGCTAAGTTCTACAACCTTTGCAAAGCATCCTTCCTTAAAAACAAAATGCTGCTTTTGGGAAAAAGTAGACCATCAGCATAAAATGCATAGGGAATCTTTGTCAAATATTATGCTGGAAAATGCTTTGGCAGACATGTATGCAAAATGTGGACGCCTCGACTAGGCATGGGAATTAATAATAGAATGCCTTAGAAATTCCAGTCACAGGGAACATGGTGATTACAGGACATGCGTAGAAAGTAAGTGTATCTAGCTGTAGCATAAATATCATTGAATGCAAGTAGTAGGTGTAGCTAGTCCTGCCCAAATGTCTATGTGAGAATTCTAGGCTAATAAAAATAACAGGTGTAAAAGAAAATTCTACAACCTTTTCCCAACGAATAAATGGATTGCAGAACCTTTGCACAACATCCTCTCTATAAATGAAATTAATAGAGTTGCAGAAGGCATATATGATTGCACAGATAATGCGAAATTCATGTCAAAATTTATATTGGAAATCCAAATACACGGCTTCTACATATATCAAATATATGGCATTGAATATGATTGACCAGGTGAGTGAAATAAGCAACAACCATTTAAGCTTAAAGGAATCGATCACCAATCTTTTTTTTTTTAAAAGCATTAGAAAAGTATGACAACTAGACTTTAATGCGTTTTTCATTTTTTGTAGAGTAGTAATGTTAGTCAAGGACATGGAATAAAATATACTTCCCTTGGCTGCACCATGTGCTTGCTTGCACCTGTGGTGGAGGATATGTGGAGACAAATCTTCATGCACTTTTTAAGACTTTGAATCCTTCTCTTTCACGATTATCAACTACTCCTTGTTCGCCAAAAACCATCAATTATGGACATGATATAATGAAAGGTATTTGTTATATTTAGTGCCTGATTTGCCAATAAATCTTCCCTTAACAACAAAGGTGGTCATTTATAACTTTGGCATTCTTATTAGTGAGTTGGCGAGAAGTTGTGAAATTCAATGTGGGTTGATCTAAGGCTAATTTTGTACAGTGGATGTTTGAGAATGTGAAAGTAGAAAAATGGATATATGATGTGGTAGAGACGCGTGACCTAACATCTGAGGAGAGGGAGGTGGAAAGAGTGTTGAACATAACATTGGCATGCGTGGAGCAGGACAAAGATTGTAGGCTTACCATGAGTGAGGTTGTGGAGAAATTAACCAAAGAGTATTAATGCTTGGGGGACATGCCATCACATCTTCCCCATCCATCCCTCCTATGATGGTTGACTGTGGGAAAACAAATTAAAGAGGAGAAGGTACAAGAACGCAAATGTAGGTTGAGCAGTAAATCGAGCCCAGCTTGGATTCAATGAAAAAAAGAAATCAACCCTCAAACTACCAATATACTTTTTTCACTATCAAACAAAGCTAAAAATTTAAAAGAAATCAATGAAAAAATGGATAAGCATAGACAACTTGGATTCAATGAAAATCCCTACTTCTAGCGCCATTTTGTGGATGTGAAAATCTGCAAATGGCTAAAACTAACAGAAACACATTAACATGATTAGCACTTTAAAACATAGCAAATTATCAAGCATCCATATGAGATATTGAATCATGCTAAATAAACAAAGTGATAAAATACCACAAAGACTAATCATGCTCAAACCTATCCCATAGTGGATTTGCGCTTCTATGGAAAGAAGCCCTTTCCCAATCCTTTGCTAAGCTAAATGATAAAACTTCCTTGAAGATGATATGGATTAAATTGATAATGATGCATTTGTGCATGAGATTGTGGAGGATTTGATGATGAATGAAGCCTTCCATTTATAGAATATTTTGATGAGAGAAATAGCCAAATGGATGAATGTGGGACAAATATTTAGCAAATGAGATGAAGCCACTTGTCAACTTGTGATAGGCTTGAGGAATGAGCACATTTTGGTCAATGTGCCAAAGAGGGGGGTTCAAATTTGAATTTGAGAGATAAATGCTGAGTTTGACCTTAGCAAGGGACATGTAAGAGCCATTTAAGAGCTCATAAATGTTTTTTTGGATGTACATGTCAACTTGTTTTTGAATTCAAATTTGAGGGAATATTCCTCAAAGATGCCATGTTGATGGAAAATACTGATTTTATAAATGAAATAAAATGCTTTCTTGGTGCAAGTGGGAAAAGCTAGAGGACGTGATGGGTGGTTAGATTAGGTTAATCAGGATTAGATTAGCTTAGGTGATGATTAGTTTATTTTGACCCATTTGACTTAAATACTTTGATTTATTTAAATAAAAAGGGATGGAAGGTGATTTCAGACTTAATTAAATAAAGGTTTGATTTATTTAATCAAGGAGGGTGATGTTAGGATCAAGTTGATTTATTTAATTTAAATTGATGACTATAGGAGATTGATAAATAAACTTGATTTATTTGATGAATGGATGAATATGACCTAATCAAATGCATTATGCCAATTTTTCATGTCTACAGTAACCCAATCACAGGCCAACATGAAGCAAAATTAACTCAAATTTCACTTTATTTCCCACTTAAAGGTCAAAATGGGGCCAAATAGGACTCATTCTCCACACATGGTGAATGGGTCCCACCTAGATGAGAATTATTCTCCATGCATGGTGAAAAGGTCCCATAGGGGCTATTTTGACAACTCAGATGCCAAGGAATAAGGAAATAAGGTCTAAAATGCAACCTTGTTGGGTGTTTGATCAATTTGAACCTCGGGCTGCACAATATGGGTTAATATGGTCTTATTAGTGATGATGTAAATGTTAAATAGGGCTTGTGACATATAAATAAATTTGAGTGTGATTAAATACACTTTACAACACTAAGTTGAGGTCCACATAGCCTAGGAATGCACAAGAACCAATGTGAATGTGCAAGACACATTACAACACTAGTTTATCATTAAGTTTACATTAAGAATCTTGTAGATTGATGTAATGGTATTATTAAACACATTTTATAATTTCAAATTAGGGATAAATGAGTTAATTAAGTCTAGAAAAGCATGAAAGTCCTTTACAAGGCTTTACAACACCTGCACAAGATATCATTAAAAGCATGTTATTTGATTTTGTGAGGGTCCAAGACCTAGTGTGGACACATAAAATTCTTCAAAACACTAGATTAATACCTCATTATGTCTAGTTGTCATGAATTTAATCCCATATCAAGCAAAGGGTCCCTAATTCTATGGCACACACACACACACACACACACACACACACACACACACACACACACACACACACACATACATGAAAGGGATGTTTTTATATGCTGGAAAATATCAATGTGTATCTACTTGTGCATCTATATGCTTTGTCAGGTTCACCCATGTGTGTATACACCTTAAATCCAAGAAAACTAGAAACAATAACACCAAATTTGCAACTAGTATAAAAAAATGGAAATTTATACTTAAGGGATCAAGATATGAAGGCTGGTGATTCACGCCCTCTAAGTCAAAATCTATGGTGGAATAAATGCGAGATGTCAACCAATGCATATTGGGCGGCTCTAGAGACCCACCCACAAAGCCTGATTTCGTAACATAGTTCTGAGAAATTCTTTGCAAGGACAAAATGTTACAATTTGAGTTGACTAATTGACAACTCTATTTCACAATAAAAATAAAAGATTAATGTATTGCAACATCCCAATGGAAATTGGTAGATAACTTAGAAATATCAATCTATAACCATTCCACTTAGAACTAATACTATCCAAACAACATGCAATACAAGAACATAAATAGAAATGCACTTTGAATACTCTCCAAACACTAGGGGTTACATCAACAAGAATAAAAATGATAAATGCATATGTATTTAACCCTATATGTATTTGTTTATCTTTGATGTTGCTTATATATGTATCCATACATTTTTTTATTATTTTACTATATTTCCACATATGGCTATAAGAAGATATTTGTATAGGTTGCTAGCTTGTCCTTTCACCCTTTCTTATTGAAACAATAGGCTATACAAAAATAAGAATACAAATGAATAAGGACATATATGCATTGAATTTCCCCATTGTCTACACATGTAGAAGCACATACATATAACTAGATATATATGTATCCATATGTACACATGTATATATCTATTTATATACACACTGCTATATCTAAATAGATGTGTATACCATACTTTTTCCTCACTATGTAACTCCTCCCCTTGAAATTTATGAAGAGAGAAGACATACAAACTGGATTTTCCCTCAATTGACTAGCTCTAAGAAAGCTATGAATTCAAACCTTTTGTTTCCTATAGGATATTGTCTACTTTGAAGCAGGGAATTAGTGTAGGGAACAAAAGGTTTGAATTTGTAGCCTTCTTGTAATGCCCAGTACTTAACAACCAAATTATAGCTAAGGGCATAACACAAATACCAAAAAAATTTCAACAACTCTCGACACAAGACCAACTCCCAAAGTAAGCTTTCAAGGAAGTATAGGGGAACCTAAGGGGCTAGACCTAATTCCTCGGGGGCTCATCCATGATGGCCTTGCCTACGTACGCGCAGCGCAGAGGAATCGTAGTTCAACACTTGTGTCACTCCAACTCAAACTTGAATTACCAAAAGTAATGCTTGACATCTAGGTTTAACTCACAATTGACTTCACAAGGATAAAGTGAATGCATAAAAAAAAGACCTGGTTAGGTCAATTTTAATGTTTATCATCAATGCTCAAATCACAAGATACTACACCTATGAGCTCACACAAAAGACCATCACTGACACACCACTATAGAGGGTTCAGAAGAAAATCTCAACAAGAAAATATATTTAGACTCACATGGTGATCTCGTTTGAGAACAACAAAATGGGTGGACACAAATTATGAGATAACCAACATTCAAACACTCAAAATCATTCCTATATACATAGCGATTAATGATCTCCATTTAGAAAATAATATGATATCTATTTAGAACCAAAGGTTAAATTTACCTAATGAAAATGGCTAGATTTACCATTGCTAACATGTTCAAGTAACATCTACCATAAAATACAGTAATCATAATTTACTCTAGAATTCTACTTTCTAATAATTATACGATGTCACAATTATCCTTGAGTTTGAACCAATACTGAAACACTTATAATATTTACTTAATGAAATAAGTTCTTCCCCCAAAATAGAATATTCAAAAGCCATATATAAACTATAAGAAATATAATATGAACCAAAGAATTTGTCACAAATCTACATTGAAATACTATTCCTTTCTTTAGTTTCCATCAATAATATGTCAAAACCTAACATGTAACCTTGTATTTTGAAAACTAAAAATGATATCGAAACTTAGTTTATCCCATAACATGGGATGATATAATAACATAATTTACTACCTTAATTATATTAATTACAAATGGAATAAATCTATAATTATAATTATTTCATATTTAAGTCCTATCTTTTAAGTCTCAAAACTGCTTCCAAAATTTCTATAAACTCGAATAGATAGGTATATGTGCATATTTTTATAGTTTTATCGTCTCTTTTGGAGAAACTCATTCTGGTTTAGAATGTTAACTTCACAGAATTATAAAATCCAATCTACAAAATAATATGATCATTTGTATAAGAATCTAACTATTCTAAACAACTTAATTATAGAAGTAAAGGAATTGTTGTTAAAATCAACGATAAAAAAATTAGATGTTGCAAAGAGTTTTTATTTATTTATTTAATTGACCCTTATACTGCCTAAATATTTCCTCTTATAAGATATACTATTAAAATTCCTTTATTCAATCATTCGATTTAATCCATTTCATTGGTGGATAGTGCTATTCGTACCTATAGCTCTCAGCAAATGGAGGATGATGGGTTATTAGAATGGCTACACAATTTTTTTGACAAAGGTTTAAGAGTTTTCAATCAGATGCATTTGGAGTTAACAGCTTAAACACCACATACAAGTTGATATAAATATATATATAATATGGTTATCTAGAGTTCATAGTATCCTATCAAGAAATGCAAGTCATGGTAGCAATACAAACATTATGAATGTTAGGTGATTAAAAGAAGACTTAAGGCATCATTGGTAAGTACTTAATGAAATAGCAAAATCATACTCTTAGAATGTCTGGAAAACCTCTACAAAATCCCTGGAGATCGCTTATGATGTAGCCTTTCTTCTTCTTACTATTACACTATTGTCCCTTTCTCTTTCCCATCGCTCCCTCCATACATGTCTAGATCCCCATCATTCTTTTCTTCTTGTTGATTCTCCTTTACTCCAGCCACTGTGTTAACAGATTCAACACTCTGCTTTCATCGTGCAACAACACGAGTCATGTTGGCCCATGCCTGGGACACTTGATCACTATGTGCAGGCCCTCTTGCCATCCCAGAATGCTCGTAGTATCCCCCATTTATTTTTCTGGCTTTTTCTTTCCTCTAACTTTCGATGCTCAAATGCTTGAATCAAGATTACTCAAGAAGGGCGATGATGCCAACATAGACCGACTTCTCTCCTCCAAAATCCACCCCCCCATTTCACAGTGCAACAAAACATCTACCCTTGAATAAAGCCAGTGCCATTGTAGTTAACAGCTGTCCTGGCTGATCATGCTAATCCCTGCATTGTAGTGATCTGGAGCCTTTTTCCCTTAATTTCCTATTGTGGATCCTTGGGCTCTTCCATAAAAAATCATTTTAAGAGTAAAAATAGAAGATAAAAACCTCTCCAACTAAAAGTAAGGGGCGTGATCTTCTGCGCCTTCTCACAAAATCAGTGAAAGATAAAATTATGAGTGACACATATAGTACTTGCAGTTTTTTCTTAATTCCCTCTTGATTTTCAAATGAGTTGTACACGGTGATTCTTCTTTTTTTTTAGTTTTTTTTTTTTTTCAAAATTTCCTTCCCTAACATTGTTTGCATGCCAAGATAAAACTCATACTTTTCCCCTATAAGGCTGAAGATATCTATTATTATCATTATCTTAAATAAGCTTGTAAACTCTTTGAATACCTATCGTACACTTTTACTTAAAACATAATCTAATTATGAAAGAACCCCGCATTAATGAGAATCATAACACACTAACATAATAAGAGTAAAATAAAATTGTAAATTGAAAAGGACTATTGACGATATTAAGCATCAATTCTTTGGTGTCATCAAAATTTAATAATAAATTTTCTTTTGAGGTGTTGAGTTGCATTGTTTTATCCCCGTTCTTAATGATAATTGAATAAGTCTAAACTACACATATACACAAGTTTGATATCAAGCCAATAACTTTAGTAGAAAAAAAAATTACAAGTACAATACGTTAGTAAAGATAACAAATATTGGAGTGGTATTTTAATCTCTTAGAACATCTTCTAAGGTAAACATTAGTGAATTATTTATTCAATCATTATAGCATTTCATATTAAAGTCAAATGTTAAATCATCACTTATTCAAAACCATCCTATTACTGATCCCATATTCTATAATACAATAACATTGGCATAAACAAGTAGCACTTAAAATTAGAGAATATATATCGATAAATACTAATAGGGTGAAATTATATTGTATACCTTATACACATAATTTAAAAACACAGTGATTAATAACATAACCATATTTGGGTAGGGTGAAGTAGTCAATTGAATCCATACCTTTTTATTTTCCTTCCATTGGTCAACACCTTGCATAACGGTATTCCCTACCATGTGAAGCTTGTTTCGACCCTCATGAATCTTCCCAATCTAAACTTAATTTCCCACTCACTTACAATATTAGTGAAGCATCATAACTATAACCAAGGCAACATGAAATACATAAAACACCTAGAATAATTTATGCAACATATTTCATGGAGTTTATACAAGTGAATATTGCATATCTTATAATATTACATCCACCATCCAATGATAATGAAACTAGAAAATAGTCAAAGGAGTTATAATTGATGCTCATGAGGTCAGGCCTTACATTCTCCCCCCCTTATATAGACTTCCTCCTGGAAGTCGTTAGGGGTATGGACTTAACATCATTAAATAAAAAACACAACAATGTGAAAAAAAATTTATTTATATGTTTAGAACTAAAATGACACCTTACTATCTTACATGATATCATAACTATTAAACTATAACACAAGGAGTTTAAGATTTTAGAAACTGATAAATATTTAGAAACCTTTATTTTATCTCTAGTTGACAATGGAAAGAAGAGAGAGTCACAAGGAGTTAAATTTTTGTCATATGAATGGAGGGTCTTACATTCCCCTCCCCTTAGTTTAAACTTCCTCCTAGAAGTTACTAAGGTTTGGGAATGAATTCCCGCACAACTTCACACAATAACTTATATAAATGACGATTATCACTGACCATACTAATGACATTGTATACTATAAATCAAACATTAAATTATAGTAATTATCTGACAACATAAGGATCTTGAAAACATTGAGATAAAATCCTACACACAATTACATTGATTCATTTAAGATTTCAATACAAAGATCTTAACTTTAGCTATTTAATCCTTAAATCAATAAACATGTTATTCCAAATAAAGTTACACAGGTATACCAAGAATCACACTAACACTTTTATCATTCAACATAATTCTTTTGAGCAACAAGATTTTTAAACAACCATATTGGTTCTAATTCACTTTTTTTTTTTTTTTCTTTGCTAGAAAATATATATATCACTCTAATTGACTACAAATGCTCCTTATCTAATCAATCAAATCCATAGATATACATTGTATCATATCCCATACATCACAAATTCCAACATCTTTTCACTGAATCTCAATATTCATTTATATATTTGAACAACATATCTCAATGTACTCATACATTTCACATACATATATTCATGCTTAACAATAGAACACAATACACACATCACTCATATACTCATTGAATGAACATTAAACACATTATGAACTCACATGAAATGGGTTGAGGATGAGGATGAACAGTGTCCAAAATTCTCCTCTGAGAATGCATAGTATCACAGTTCCACATAAAAATTAGATAGATCAAGGGAAAATGGTTTATAACCGTCCCATACCGGTCTCATTAACCCCTTTAACAATAATTCCCCAGGCCATCTACTCCCCCCATACAACCTGTCAGGAACCCCCTCATGAGTATGACAGTTACACATAGTTACATCATTACACATGCCAGTAGTTTGCAATTAACAATTAAAGCCTCAAACCAAGTAACGTAAGATCAAACCAAAAATTTCAATAAATGTCCCATAAAAAGGGAAAAGAATTCAATAAAATAAAATTGTAGCTACATTGCAACATCCAACTTAGAATTTCAAAAAAAAGAAATTAATAAGTCCTTGAGGCAAAGAGGACAATTTTAGAATACAATCAATCAAATAACTTCAAAAATTTCAACACTACTGGCTTAATCAGTCAAATAAAAAGTTATAAAAATAATAAATAAATAAATAAACTTTGTGTTCAACAATTATACAAATTTCACATCACAATCACCACGTGACTTTTAAATAAGTCACCTAAGGGGGAGGAGGGGAATGGTGGTTCTCTAACCACAGTGGTCTCAAACCACAAAATAAAATAGCATGCTGAAAAAAATGGTGGTCTCTAACCACAGTGGTCTCAAACCACATAGAGCTCATGTAATCACTCAATCATTAATAATATATCTCCAAAGGTACACTTGGTTCCATCCTCAATCCATAGGTAATCATCAAGGAATTAGGCTTGCACGATGAATCAACTAACGTGATCCAAACTGTGGGGGAGACTTATGGGAACTAATGTCCATTCAAAATCCTAAGATTTTCGATGGAGGTTCTCCATCTCTCAACCCCTAATTACACTAGGAAGCTCACAATCCCGTAGGGGAACCATACACTAGGGGTAGACATTTAACAAAAGAACAAGACTCACATGAAGGAGATTCACATTTCATTTAGTACACACATGTACACACCCATAACATTGTTACCTTATTGTCACAAATGATGGGTTTACATAAATAAGCAATCCCAAAGGGTGGATGTAAGGGATTGTACTCGACATCCACTCACCCTTATTCCAAGTTGGATACCATGTATCACATACTTGGGAAAAACACATTGACTGGTTCAAATTCACATGTCACAACACTTTAATTTATCAAGAATTTCTTCACTTCTTTCCACATGAGTTCAAAAATGCACAACTTACACCAACTCTTACAACTTGGTCAATCACAAAACTTGGCACAATACACAACATGACCACCATTACATGATATTCACATCCATAAGAATACAAAGCTAATACATTTCAAATTTTCACCTTTTTAATGTAATAGGACCATTGCCCTACACAAATTTAACCATACTTCCATAAACCTTTTAAGAACCATCCTCTAGGGTTACTCTTTCCAATAAATCTAAAATCTACTCATAGATGTAAAATTCTGAGCATCACCACACATTCCAAATTATCTTGATGATATACAAAGGTAAATTTACTAACCATGTGAGATCCATCAATTGAATTCTCATTCCCAAGATGGTGTATCCTAACACACACACTTACACAATCCATGATCTATAATTAAATCAACATCTCATTGATTTCAAACAAGATAGCATAATTAACAATAAATATTAAAAAAAACTAATGTTATTCATCAAAATATTTTCTCAATAAAATCTACTCAATGTTCGATACATGCCAAGAAAAACATAGTCTAGTTCGTTAACACCACAAGCACATCTTTATTTTCACTCAAAATTCACTTATATGGCTTCCATATATACAAGACAAAGTTTTCATGAAACACACGTTCAATTGATTTCTAGGAAAACTATACTATTAGAAAAATAGTCAATTTATCCACACACAAGAGGAGAATTGCATTTCCAAACCACTCCAAAGCACGTAGAGAAAGATCTCATTGCATAATCATAGTTAAGGCACAAAATCAAGAGGTTGTAACTAAAGAAATCATTATCACCTCACTAACCTTTTCCACTTCAAGTATATGAAAGTATCATTTCTTTCTTAATCAAAAACATCATTCACATAAGGTACATAATACTTAAATCAATCTAACAACACTATTATTAGTATAAGACAAGAAAGCAAGGACAATACCTCATAAGGTCATTTTGATAATAAATCACAACAAGGAGATAAGCATGCAATATAAATTCACATAACCAACACCACACTGACAACACTAACTAGAGATCTCAGTGCTGCAACCGTGCTCTGATACCAAAATGTAATGCCCAGTACTTAACAACCAAATTATAGCTAAGGGCATAACACAAATACCAAAAAAATTTCAACAACTCTCGACACAAGACCAACTCCCAAAGTAAGCTTTCAAGGAAGTATAGGGGAACCTAAGGGGCTAGACCTAATTCCTCGGGGGCTCATCCATGATGGCCTTGCCTACGTACGCGCAGCGCAGAGGAATCGTAGTTCAACACTTGTGTCACTCCAACTCAAACTTGAATTACCAAAAGTAATGCTTGACATCTAGGTTTAACTCACAATTGAATTCACAAGGATAAAGTGAATGCATAAAAAAAAGACCTGGTTAGGTCAATTTTAATGTTTATCATCAATGCTCAAATCACAAGATACTACACCTATGAGCTCACACAAAAGACCATCACTGACACACCACTATAGAGGGTTCAGAAGAAAATCTCAACAAGAAAATATATTTAGACTCACATGGTGATCTCGTTTGAGAACAACAAAATGGGTGGACACAAATTATGAGATAACCAACATTCAAACACTCAAAATCATTCCTATATACATAGCGATTAATGATCTCCATTTAGAAAATAATATGATATCTATTTAGAACCAAAGGTTAAATTTACCTAATGAAAATGGCTAGATTTACCATTGCTAACATGTTCAAGTAACATCTACCATAAAATACAGTAATCATAATTTACTCTAGAATTCTACTTTCTAATAATTATACGATGTCACAATTATCCTTGAGTTTGAACCAATACTGAAACACTTATAATATTTACTTAATGAAATAAGTTCTTCCCCCTAATAGAATATTCAAAAGCCATATATAAACTATAAGAAATATAATATGAACCAAAGAATTTGTCACAAATCTACATGGAAATACTATTCCTTTCTTTAGTTTCCATCAATAATATGAGAAAACCTAACATGTAACCTTGTATTTTGAACACTAAAAATGATATCGAAACCTAGTTTATCCCATAACATGGGATGATATAAAAACATAATTTACTACCTTAATTGTATTAATTACAAATGGTATAAATCTTTAATTATAATTATTTCATATTTAAGTCCTATCTTTTAAGTCTCAAAACTGCTTCCAAAATTTATGTAAATTCTAATAGATAGGTATATGTGCATATTCTTATGGTTTTATCGTCTCTTTTGGAGAAACTCATTCTGGTTTAGAATGTTCACTTCACACAATTATAAAATCCAATCTACAAAATAATATGATCTTTTGTATAAGAATCTAACTATTCTAAACAACTTAATTACAGAAGTAAAGGAATTGTTGTTAAAATCAACAATAAAAAAAATTAGATGTTGCAAAGAGTTTTTATTTATTTATTTAATTGACCCTTATACTGCCTAAATATTTCCTCTTATAAGATTTACTATTAAAATTCCTCTATTCAATCATTCGATTTAATCCATTTCATTGGTGGATAGTGCTATTCGTACCTGGAGCTCTCAGCAAATGGAGGATGATGGGTTATTAGAATGGCTACACAAATTTTTTTTTGACAAAGGTTTAAGAGTTTTCAAGTAGATGCATTTGGCGTTAACAACTTAAATGCAACATAGAGGTTGATATAGATATATATATATATATATATATATATATATATATATATATATATATATATATATATATATATATATATATATATATATATATATATATATATATATAATATGGTTATCTAGAGTTCATAGTATCCTATCAAGAAATGCAAGTCGTGGTAGCAATACAAACATTATGAATGTTAGGTGATTAAAAGAAGATTTAAGGCATCATCGGTAAGTGCTTAGTGAAACAGCAAAATCAAACCTTTAGAATGTCTGGAAAACCTCTACAAAATCCCTGGAGATCGCTTATGATGCAACCTTTCTTCTTCTTACTATTACACTGCTGTCCCTTTCTCTTTCCCATCGCTCCATCCATGCATGTCTAGATCCCAATCATCCTTTTCTTCTTGTTGATTCTCCTTTACTCCAGCCGCTGTGTTAACAGATTCAACACTCCATTTTCATTATGCAACAACACGAATCATGTTGGTCCTTGCCTGGGACACTCGATCACTATGTGCAGGCCCTCTTGCCATCCTAGAATGCTCACAATATCCCCCATTTATTTTTTTGGCATTTTCTTTCCTCTAACTTTCGATGCTCAGATGCTTGAATCGAGATTACACAAGGAGAAGCGCGATGATGCCAACATAGAGCGACTTCTCTCCTCCAAAATCCACCCCCCCATTTCACAGTGCAACAAAACATCTACCCTCGAATAAAGCCAGTGCCATTGTAGTTAACAACTGCCCTGGCCGATCATGCTAAACCCTGCATTGTAGTGATTTGGAGCCTTTTTTCCTTAATTTCCTATTGTGGATCCTTGGGCTCTTCCATTAAAAATCATTTTAAGAGTAAAAATAGAAGATAAAAACCTCTCCAACTAAAGTAAGGGGTGTGATCTTCTGCACCTTCTCACAAAATCAGTGAAAGATAAAATTATGAGTGACACATATAGTACTTGCAGTTTTTTCTTAATTCCCTCTTGATTTTCAAATGAGTTGTACATTGTTATTCTTCTTTTTTTATTTTTTTCAAAATTTCCTTCCCTAACATTGTTTGCATGCCAAGATAAAACTCATACTTTTTTCCCTATAACGCCGAAGATATCTATTATTATCATTATCTTAAATAAGCTTCTAAACTCTTTGAATACCTATCGTACACTTTTACTTAAAACATAATCTAATTTTAAAAGAACCCTGCATTAATGAGAATCATAACACACTAACATAAGAAGAGTAAAATAAAATTGTAAATTCAAAAGGACTATTGACGATATTAAGCATTAATTCTTTGGTGTCATCAAATTTCAATAATAACCTTTCATTTGCGTTGATGAATTGCATTGTTTTATCTTCATCTATAATGATAATAAAATAAGTCTAACTACACGTATACACAAGATAGATATCAAGCTCATAAATTTATTAGGAAATTTTTAACAAAAACAATATGTTAGTATAAATGATAAAAATTGGAGTGGTATTTTGATCTCTTAGAATATATTCTAAGTGTAAATGTGTGTTAATTATCTATTCAATCATTATAGAATTTCATATTCAAATGAAATGATAATCAACACTTATTCAAAACCATCATACTACTAATCATGTATTCTATAACATTACAAAGACTAGTAACACTAAAATTAGAGAATATATATATCGATAAATACTAATAGGATGGAATTCTATTATATACCTTATACTCATAAATCAAATACACTAAGATGAATATCATAACCATAAAAGTTGGGTAGGGTGAAGTATTTAAGTGAATCCATACCTTTTATTTTCCATCCATTGGTCAACATCTTGCATAAATGTATTTCCTACTATGTGAAGCTTGTTACGGCCCTCCTAATTCCTCTTGATCTAAACATAATTTTACATTCACTTACAATTAATATAAAAGCATCATAACTATAGCTGACGCAACATGAAATACATAAGACACCTAGAATGCAACACATTTCATAGAGTTCATAACAAGTAAAGATTGCATATCTTATCATATTGCATCCACCATCCAGTGATAGTGAAACTGGAAAATAATCAAAAGAGTTATAATTGATGCTCAAGGG
>VDFB02155175.1:0-18904 GCA_007258455.2 Sequoia sempervirens | reverse complement strand
CCCCTTCTCTTCTGTCTATCAAATTTTCTCTAAAAAACTAAATAACACTAAAAAGACTTAAGAAAAGAGGGTTTTGAGCTGAGAGCCAGCAGGGCTCATCACAGTGGTATCAGAGCGGTTTCCTGCCATCCTGTTGGGCATTGATCATGGCTACTTCAATTACTTAGAGGCGGTGGGACAAGAATATGGAGAAATTGAAACAAAGTTTGAAAAAGTTGGATGAAAATCAGAAAGGGATAAAGGAATTGATTTCAGATCCTGCAACCTTAGATAAAACAGCAAGGTTTATGGCATCCATCTTCAGCTCATCACAAAACAAAAAGAAATTGAGTTTCCTTGATGTGTTGGGGTTAAAAAGGGATCAATCAGTAGTTAGTGACCAGCATACAGCTGATCTTATGGAGGACAAAAATCAGACTTACATAGAAGTAGATGTTGGGCACAGGACACTTCAGGATGAGCAAGTGTTGTATGAAGACAAACCAGTTGCCTTAGAACAGCCACATGAAGATAAGGTTCCTTGTGATGCTTCATCAATTACTATGAAAGAAGAAGTGTACAGAAATATGGCTTCTACAACATCTTTTGAGACAACTTCTATTGAAGAGAAAGTTTTACACCATGATAGTGGTTTTGTTGAACCCCAGGAAGATATTATCAGCACTAACGGAGATGATATCAGCCTTGAGATCAATTCTGATTTTATGAACAGCAGTCCATTACTTTCACAAAATCATGAGGTGACGGATAAAGTACATAAAGATGGTCATGTTATGGAATCTCCTAACATTAGCATTGAAGTTTTGCATGTTGAGCTTGAAGAATGTTTGGTGGATTCAAGTCACAGTCTGATTTTATATATCAGACCTTGGAAGATGTGAACAAAACTCAAGTTTTGTGTGATGGGTGGCTACAAAGGGCTAAGAAGGCAAAGATGTTGGCTGCTCAAGCAAAACAGCGTTTGCAAGAGGTCAAGGAACGCTGCAGCCAGCTAGATCAAGCAAAGAAACAAAGGGAGTCGCACCTTAGATCTCTAATTCTTCCAAGAGAAGAACATGTAAGAGGTGAGCATGCTATGGATGGACTTTCAGTGACTTTGGCAACAGAGGTGTGTGAGGATATTGTCATAACAGCAGCTTCTACCTTGCCAGTCAAGACATCCTATGAGGTACATAGCAGCAATACCTTAGAGGTTGATGACAACACACATGATGTTGTTGATTATGAGGTGAGTGATGCAGATTCAACTTCATGCTATAGTGCAGATTTGGATGGAGAACAGAAAGTGATTCAAGAGGGATTTTCCTCTCCTCAGTACAGTTATGACTTTTATGATCAGCAAGCTCCAATCTATGATACTGATGGAGAAGAATCAAAAAATGAGGCGGATGCTACATCTTCTTGTGATAATCCGCTCTTTGAGGTGGATGCTGATTCTACTCTTGACCCTGGTTTAAGGGTGAGCTTTGATCATAGTATCAGAGATTCCGTTAGTGCATCGGGATTTCAGACAGAGCTCGTTGAGGAGATTCCTAGTGTGTACATGGTCAAGAGTCTACACAGTTTCTTTCTCAGTCATCATGTACATGATCTGTTTCGGATGCACAATTCTAGTATGCACGTGTTAGACATGTGGGATGATAGCCTATCTCGTGCAGTCTTAGGGAGCACGTTTTGTCAGCAGTTTGACTTGCTTTCTTATGAGTTCCTCTCTCCTATGACAGATGGTGTTGAGATTGACAGGGTATAGCATGATGATCCAGTTGATCAGATTTGGGAGTTACAGGAGACAGTTGATGACAGTAGGGACATTTCACGGCACTATCCTTGGGATCCTGGTGGAGTGGTTGATTCTTTGTCAAGGATTGCTTATGACAAGCACTTCCGGAGGGCTGGACTGTAATGTCCCTTTTCCGCATGATCATGTTTGATGGTGGCTAGCCCATTTCGACTCGTAGGGCTAATAGGCTGGGTTAGAGGGCTGGCATTATTTGATATTTTGTCGCTTTAGTCTGTATCTGCTGACCCGGTTCATGTACAGCGCTAAGGCAAGGTGAGCTCCATGTACTCTCACGGGCAATAGTATTTCTATATGGTGTTTTGAGTGAGTTATGGGTTTTAAGGATTTTAAATATTAATTGATTTCCATTACGAATTCTAAAGTCAAATTGACTTTATATTTTTAAATCACTTAAATATTCTAAAAGTGATTTAATATTTTAAATCACTTTAAATGGATTATGGCGCTTCAAGTATTTAATTCATATACTATTGAAATGAATTTAAATATTATTTAAAGATTTTAATATCCAAAAGTGGGTGTATCTTTCTTGGGATCATGTCTTTGTACAAGGGCATTTTTGGCAATGAGAAACTCATCTTTTGACTATTTCTCTTTGCCTTGAGCATTTTGCCTGTGCATTCTCCTGTGATCAGGGTTTGAACAAACTGTCATTGAAGAACGATACCTCTTCAGTGTGAGCACTCTTGAGATTGTGGAATATCAGTCGAATCAGTGCATGATTGAGAGCTTCAGCCAGAGGTTCTACAGATTCTACAGAGATTGTTTTACTGAGTTTGTTTGTTGATTGAAATAACTGAGGGTTTCCTTCTGGTGGCGCATCCTTCCACAGCTTCAGATATTTCCATCAGGGATTCTACCTCTCCTTTTCTTGGCCGTACGGCATTCATTGGGAATTGTGCCTTGAAAGAGGCGTGTGAAGTGATAAGTAGAAACGCCTTCCTCTTTGCTGGTTTCTGAGCTTTATCATTGGCGTCCAGTATTTCTTGCACATTGTGTCCAGTTTCTGAGCAGGAGAAATGAGTTCTGGAGTCATGGCGTGCCGTTATGCTTGATTTCATCAATTCCAGCTGTAGATCTGGCAACTTCTTTATATAAAATAACTGGAGATTTTTGGGTATGTCTGTTATTCATAATCTAATTGTTTCAGTATAATAACAGCTTCTGCATTTCCATTTTGTGAGTTTTTGCTTTATATTTCAAATTACAAGCAAAAATATGCTGCGCCCCTTCTCTTCTGTCTATTAAGAATTCTCTAAAAAAACTAAAAAAACATCTAAAGACTTAAGAAAAATAAGGGTTTTTGAGCTGAGAGCCAGCAGGGCTCATCACATTTCAAGCAGTACTCACTTAATGATTACCTGACCTTTATTGTCACTTTGCATCCTGAAAATGTTGGATTGGTAGAGTTTTTCAAGAGGATGTATAAGGAAAAAATTAATGAAGTTCTGGTTGAGTTCATTGATTGTTGATGTTTCAGTGTCAGGATAACACTTCCAGCCACGATTTGAATAATCAAATATCATGTAGCTATTCGGCTATGAATTTGATTGAGATCGATATCAAATGGAGAAAAGCGCCTCTCTTAAATAAATAAAAGATAAAACAATAATATTTAATATAATGTTTATTTATTGTCAAATGGGCCGACTTGTTCTTATTCGCGCCTAATGAAGAGACACGACTTTTCTTTTGGAGGCCGACCTCTTGATGTGAATAGATGCAATCCTTCTCCCTCCCTGTATATATACAAGTGATGATCAATCATTTGAGTTGGTGGTGTATCAAGTATGTTCGCATTCTGTAGAAGGAGTTTATACGCAAGCAGCAGTTCATTATTATGTAGCAGCAGCAGATTGATTCAGGGAAAAACATATTCAGTTCACTATTATTCTTTGGAGTTCAAGTATCTGGTTGTATCTGAGTTTTGCATCAATTTGTGGTGCTTCTTCTGGGCTTCATATCGGCCTCTTGTAAAGGAGATTATTTGTGTCATCATTCAATATATAAGTGATATATTGTTGCTGGGTTTTTCTCCCTCAAGTGCAGGGTTTTCCCAGGGTATCTGCTGTGTTCTTGTGTTGAATTTGAATTAAATTTCTGTGTCTTTAATCTGATCATAAAACCAACATTGATGACGTGGCAGATAGGAATGACAACAATTCTGAATTTTGTAACAATAGCCAAACTATGGAGAATAACCATGATGTAGATGTGATAGTACAGGTGGAAAATGTTGTGGAAGGATCTACAAATGTTGGCACGCAAATTGGGAGTGTCAAAGATGAGAAATGTGCAGAGAATCCTAGTTCAAATAATTCTGATTTTATGAACAGTAGTCTATTACTTCCACAAAATCATAAAGTGACAAAGAAATCACATGGAGATGATCATGTTATGGAATCTCCTAACATTAGCATTGAAGTTTTGTATGTTGAACGTGAAGAATGTTTTGTGGATTCAAGTCACAAACAGTCTGATTTTATATATCAGACCTTGGAAGATGTGAACAAAACACAAGTTTTGTGTGATGGGTGGCTACAAAGAGCTAAGAAGGCAAAGATGTTGGCTTCCCATGCACGATAGCGTTTGCAAGAGGTCAAGGAACGCTGCAACCAGCTAGATCAAGCAAGGAAGCAGAGTGAGTCACCCCTTAGATCTTTGATTCTACCAAGGGAAGAATGTGTAGGTGTTGAGCATTCAAAGGATCAGCTTCTTGAGATAAAGGAGCAAGAAGAAAGCGTAGTTATGAACGAGCAGGAGAAGAGATGTGATTCAGAAAATCCTTTTGGTATATCTAGCTTTCATCTTGAGTCTCATGAGATACCTCTAGTTGAGAGCCTAATTAAGGCTCAAGTCCTAGAGTTGGGTGAACAAGTGGATTATGCACTTAGTGGATCAGCCACTAGTGTCATTACTACACTTGTGGATGGGATCTTAGGTGAGATAGATTTGAATGGGTTGGTGAGCATTCATGGCATACTTAATGAAACACAATCCGATAATGTCGATGGTTCTATGGCAAAGTGTGTAGCTGCTCTACTTCAAAGATTTGTGTTGCATGTTATGGAGATTCTTGTGCACAACTTATATGGGGATGATTGTCAGTGTTGGGATCCGGGTGACGACAGGTTTGGCACATCAATGTGGTTGGATCCCAATGAGATGCTTCACCACTCTCAGCATGGTGAAGGTTATGTCAGAGTTGCGCAGGGGAAGTCAGCGGGTAATGAGTCCGGCAAACTTCCATTCTGGCTATGGGATCAAGGGATCGATTTGGTTGGTGGATTGCTACTTTCTCCTGTCAGGGTTGACCTAGTTACAGGGTACAATGGAATCATGTTGACACCACAGGATTTGGATAGGGCATTCTACAAGGTGATATGGGATCCTGGTATTTAGTTGAGTGTTGTTCGTAGAGTTTGGGATCCTTCTAGTGCATCAGGATTCCAGACAGAGCTTACTGGTGACTTACACAGCATGTACAGTGTGTACACGGTGTGGATTGCCTATAGTTTTGTTTTTGATTCACCTATTCACGATTTGTATTCGATGCACAAATCTTGTGCGCACGGGATAGATAGTTGGTATGATGATTCTCTTTATGTAGTGGAGGGAAGCAAATCATTTCAGTGCTCAGAGTTGCTTCCTCTCGAGGTTCATGCTCTTGAGGTTCTTGACACCGGGAATGTTGGTAGTTACAGTGTTTTGTCAGTTGTACTTATGCTAGTGCTTCAGGAATCAGTAGTTGTTGTGAGGGACATTCTACAGGTCTTCCCTTGGGAACCAGGTGGGGCAATGTTTCTTTGCAGTGGATATTGCTTGGGGACAAGCAATTTCAGGGAGGGCGGACTGTAATGTCCCCATTTTTGCTCGTCTCAAAATCTCGTTGTTTAGCCTATTATTTGACCCTCGTAGGCTAACACTCATGGTTAAAGGGTCTTGCGTGGCAGATACCTGGTCCTTTGGTGGTGTTATTCTTCTCCGGAGCAAGGTATTATTCAGGTTTGGTCTTTGCAGAGGATTTGGGACTCAGATATGCACACTTACTATTTATATTAAGTCACCTAATCAATGGAGTTCGGTGTTACTATTTATAGTAAGGCACCTAGACGTGTTGTGGATGCAGTGTTGATCTCCGAGATTAGTTGGTATGGTGAATTAATGATTATTAAAGGAGTTATTATCATTAAAGTGACTTTAATGATAATTAAATATTATAAAGTTTATAATTGCACTTTAAGTCCAATGGGGCCATGAGACATAAAAAGGTTCATTAATGATTAATTAATTGGGCACTCACTTTGAGGAGATATTTAATAAAGTTAAAGTGAACATTTAATATTGTTTAAAAATGATTAAAAAGCACATGAGGGGATCGACCTCTTCATGAGAGAGTATAAAAGGCATCAACAAAAGCTATTTTCCATTCATTCGTTCAAATACAATTATGCTTTTTGGTGATTTTACTATGGAGAGAAGAAGTGCTAGGGTTTCTGCACAAATTGGTCATTGAGAACGAATACTCTCTTTGATTTTTGCACTCCTGAGGTTGTGTAAGATCTTTTGAAGGATTGCCCATTCTATTGGCTTCATATAGAGGTCAAGATTGAGCATATTGGTGAAGATTTTGGAAGGGTTTGAAAGATTTCATTGAAGAAATTCATAGATTATCATTTGCTGCCATAGTTATTGCTGCACCTCCAAATCTGGGCGGACTTAGAGTCATTATCAGGCCATACCCAGCATTCAATTACCAGCCGTACTGTGTTCCTAGGCTGGATGTGTTATCTTCCAGCCAAATCACTTGGCTTTTGAGGCTGATATCACACCATTCATGGGCGGCCAGTATAGTAAAAGCATTTGCAGGGTATAAAAGGTTGGAGAAGGCCACATTTTGAGCAGATCGATCACTTCCAGGTTTATCTTTGCTGCTGCTTAAGGTTTCAGAATTTGATGACATCATTTTGTAATCATTCGGGTATGAATAGCAATGTAAAGACATCCATAATATACTGCTGTTATGCAATTTCATTTTGCTGCATTGATTGGTTTCATTGCATTTATTAGCTTATATTTCCTTTCATGTATTTGCTTTATCTGGCATCTCTTTTGGAATAGAATACCAAATTATATAACATTCAAAAAACACAAAAAGATACATCAGTTGCATTTTAAAATCTATGACAAGGACAGGAGGGTTCTTACAGAATATATGAGAGTTGTACTACAGATTTGACCTTGAATTGATCAAATAAGTCCTATTGTCTTGTTCACAATTCTCAAATATCATGGTGTTTCATTCTTTCCATATATTTAATACTGAAATTGAAAACCCCAGCTAGGGTGGATCCCAGCCAAACTTTCCATGAACCACAAAATGTGGGTGTTTGCAGTAGAAAGAGACATGCCAATAGTTGGCTATCTGAAGATTCAACATGTTCAGACAAGAGTGTTTATACATGAAATTTTTGGAATATATGAGACTTGTACTACAGATTTGACCTTGAATTGATCAAATGAAGTCCTATTGTCTTGTTCACAATGCTCAAATATCATGGTGTTTCATTCTTTCCATATATTCAAATGACAAATCCCAGAGTGAAATTGTGCATTCTTTTGAATAGGGGCAATTCAGTGCATGATTGACCAACCTTTCAGAACAGATTCCAATAACATTTTTAGAAATTTCAAGTGTTTGCATGAAGCAGAATTGGTAGTCATGTCCATATAATATCGGCCAAAGGGCTTTGGAAGAAAAGATGTTGGATATCCTCACTATAAGTTTTACAGTTAGGGCATCCCATGGGGTCAATTCTAACTCTAGATATTAAAGCCTGGTTAGTAAGACTTTTCCCATGGACTATTAGCCAAAGGACAACTTTAATTTTGGGTTAGATCCAAAGCCTTCTGTGTCTTTTCTATTTGGAAGGTTCACTATGGGCAGATGACTTTATGAATACTGAGATGCTAGAAACTATGCATTTTCAAATACATGTGAAAGGACAAACGAATCTATACTATCCTGTTTTCCAGATCAGTAATATGTTTTGTATTTCATGTCAGTGGTTGTAAACAACATATCCAACATACCAGACAATTATTTTGGGAGAATGGATTCTTACACTTTGTAATGACAAACATTCTGCTAGCTCCAACTCATACTTGTTCAGAGGAATGGAGCTCCATGGTTTATCATTTGCATGCATTAACCTCTGGGCATGTTTGGTGGCTAAATCCCTATTAAAATGAAGTATTTTTATACCAATACCTCATTCAAAGATTGCTCTGGTAATTTTGTGTTAAGCCACAAGGGGGTACTTAAGTTGTTTGTCTTCCCCTCACCACAAGAGTGACTGAGCATAACATTGCATTTTTTACAGTCACAGCTGATGATAAGACAGTGAAAAGGAAGAATAGGATTTGCTGATTTTTCTGTGAATGAAGTTATGGAGAGGAGAAATTGAGTGGTGATGGAAATGGCTCAATGTATGCTAAGGGCTATGAGCATTCCTAACTTTTGGGTGGAAGCAATAAATGCAGTTGCTTATATTCTTGACAAGAGCCCATCGAAGGCATTGAAAGGACCCACAGAAGGCCTAATCAGGTAACCAAAAAACAGTACAGTTCTTTATAATCTTTGGCTGTACAACATGAGTTCATGTTCCAAAAAGTTTTGCAATAAATTTCATCAAAAGTATAGGAAGTTTGCATTTATAGACTATACAAACAATAGAAGCAGAAATCGTCAGGTTTGCCGGTCCCCACCGCCCCCTCCCACCATCCCCCCCACCAAATTAAATCACATTTTTTTGCAAAATCGTAGACCTATGATTTTAAATGGGTTTTTCACATGTAAACTCATTAAAATTGGGAAAGCTGTGCAGATTGTTTTGTATTCTCACAGCACACAATCAAAGGAAAAGAAGTTTAGAACATCGGATTAACAATCTCAGGTTCAAATCATCGTCACTGATTCTACGCTTTCTATAGTAAGTAGATACTGGTTTCAAGACACATAATACAGTAATATTAGAATCTTTATTCTTCTTAATTTGTAAATAAATTTTGCTCTTCCATAATTTTTGTGAGTGGCATATCAATTAAGGATTTGGAAGAGCATTTTTTTAGTGGCTAATCTTAACGAGCTGTAGGAACTTATTCCAATATTTTTCCCCTCTTCTGTTTGCCATTAATTGGGTGTTTTGGCTTTATTTCATTGTTATTTCAAGCAGTGGGACATTTTCCAAGAAGAAATGTGCTATGTTTAATTATATAGGAGAAGTTTTGAAAATAGACATAAAATATAAATATATAAATTTGATGAAATAATGTGTTATGTTTTAATAAATTATATATTTGTTTTAAATTGAATATTAAATTGTTGGATTCATTTTTTAAGATGTTATCATTCTAAATTTAAAAAATGATATGCAAAATAAACATACAAAATACTTTAAATATTAACAAAAAGATTTTATACTATCTTAGTATCACAAATTTGTTGCATGATCTTTTCTTTGTGTGTGAGATAAATATAAAAATAAAAAACATTTTTTTTAAACATTTTTATAAAAAAAAAAAAAAATGTGCCAAATACCTAGTTTAGCAATTAGGTGATAAAATTGTGAAAACAGTGAGCACCATGAAGGTTTGTGTGGTTTCAAAGGCATTGCCCTCAAACCCTCACGAGGGATGCTGCCTCTCAACCCCACTAGGGTCTCCACTCCCAGCCCCCATGAGGGGTGCTACCTCTCAACCCCATGAAGGGTGCTGCCTCTTTGTAGTAGCAGGAATCATTGACTAGATCTGATTTTTTGGAACTTTGTACTTAGTTTGTAGGTTGACTTTGTACAAACTTGATTGTAATTAAAGTTTGTGAACTGTCAGCATCTAGTTATTATTTATGCACTATGAAGTATGTTTTGTACAATGCAATGTTATCAATGATATGAACAGAGTTGGAAAACTCGCCAAAAACTCGCGAGTTTTTTTTTGAAACGAGTAATTGCGAGAAGAACTCGCCAAAAAAACTCGCCGTTTTTTGTGAAAAACTCGCTGACTTTTTGGCGAGTTTTTCACAAAAAATCTGCGAGTTTTTAAAAAAAACTCGCGCGATCAGGCTATGAGGTCCGCCGGCGCCCAAAAAGTCATTGCATTTGGTTTTTTTGAGTTTCTTTCACTCTTGGCTGAGCAAAAACGGAGTTTAGAGCATTTTGCACCATTTTTTAGTGATTTTACGTTGAGGAGACGAGATTTGAAGGAAGATTTCATCAGATTTCAAAGGCAAATTGGATTTCCAGGTAGGTTTTCTGTTTTTGCTTGTTCTTTCTTTTTTATTTATTTTTCTTCATTTTTGTTGATTGTATGTTTAAAAAACATCATGAATGAATTGCAAAATAGATTTAAATACATTTATATTGTTGAAAAGAAGATTTAGATTCATCCAAACAAGAATTTGTGACACTTTTTTTCTGATTTTTTCTCATATTTTGCTGATTTTTCATTTTTTTGATTTTTTTTCAAACCCTAGTTTGTTTTTTTTAATTTGATTCTTCTTGTTTGTTGAAAACATATTTAAAATCATATATTAGCTTAATTTGTTTCTAATTTAAAGTAATTTTCTATTTTTTACATTTTTTTGTAACCCTAGTTTATTAATTTCTTCTTTTAATCCAATTTTTTTGATGAAAATGATTAGAATCTTAGATTAGTAATATATATTGATTTAATCTATATGTTTAGAATCTTAGATTACTAATTTAAATTAATCTATGTTGATTTAATCTAATTTAGCTTGTTTTAAAATTTTTTATCAAAAAACTAACAAGTTGTGCTTTCACTTTTGTGTGTGTACTTGTAGGTTAATTGATAATGGCTTCTCAATCCGCTTCTACCCCTACTTCAGCCCCATCCATGCCTACGAGTGGGGAATATGTAGGCACTCGTCCAGCAGGAGCTAGAGATCCTGCTTGGAAATATGCATATGAAGGACCAGAACCTGGAACAGTGTATTGCATTCGGTGTAAAAATGTATACAGTGGAGGCATCAATCGCCTCAAATACCACCTTGCAGGCATCCCTAGACGTGATGCTAAGGAGTGCCTAAACACCAATGACGAAATAAAAAGACAAATGAATGCAATACTTTCTGCTGCAGAAGAAAAAAAGTTGCAAAGAGAAAAGGCAAAAGCGGCAATGCAAGCTGCCATAGCTTCTTCTCAAGGTGCTCCAGTCAACCTTGAGTCACTATCAGATGATGATGATATAGCAGCCAACATAGTGGGATCTCTTCGTGGTCCACGTGTGCGAAGGCAATCGCTGCAACCCGCCACCACCTCCATCCATTCGAGTACCTCTAGTAGAGTACCAGGGTCAAGATCAACACCTACAGGCGCAACCACGAGTTCACACATTGGTGATTTTTTTGTGCCTAGAAACACACCTGGTGCACAACCTTCTTTAGAGGCAACTGGGTGGAATAAGGAGGTGCGTGAGCATGCAGATATTGCTTGTGCCGATTTTTGGTACTTCAACAACATCCCTTTCAATGTGGCAAGCTCACCTTACTAGCAAAATTTGGTGACCGCATTGACAGTTGCAGGGAAAGGCTACAAGGCACCTTCGCGTAAAGACTTGAGTGGGAGGTTAGTTTATATTCTTTAAGTTTAATTTATGTTTTTTAAGTTTATTTTATGATTAATTTAAGCTATTTTTTTGTTTAGAAATTAAAACTGTGTACTTAATTTCACTTTGTACTTGTAGGTTGCTTTCTAATGCAACTGAAAGGGCAAGGGCAGCAATAGAAGAACAAAAAGAAGAATGGAAAAAACATGGTTGCACTATACTTTCTGATGGGTGGACGGATGGAAAAAACCGTACCATCATTAATTTTTTGGTTTCTTGCAAAAATGAGGTGGTGTTCTTGAAATCCGTGGATGCCTCCAGCATAGTAAAAAATGCAGAAAATTTGGCTAGAATGTTGGAGCAAGTGTGCATGGAGGTTGGGCTTGAAAATGTGGTGCAAATCATAACTGACAATGCAGCAGCATACGTGGCAGCAGGAAGAATCCTCCAAGATAAACACTACACAATTTTTTGGACACCATGTGCTGCCCATGTCCTTGACCTTCTTTTGGAGGACATAGGCAAATTAGATTGGGTCACACCGATTGTAGAGGATGGAAGGAGGATCACTAAATACATCTACAATCACCCTTGGGTTCTCAGCTTGATGAGGGAGCACACCAAAGGGAGAGAATTGGTGAGACCTGGTGTGACAAGGTTTGCAACGGTTTTCTTAACGTTGCAAAGCATTCTTGGTGCTTTGACGGCTTTGAAACAAATGTTTGTGAGTCAAGCATGGGTAGACTCACCTTATTCAAAGAAGCCAGAAGGAGAAAGAGTTCAAAACATTGTCTTCGAGCCCCTCTTTGCACAAAGAGCAACAGAGATTGTGAAGGTAACTTCAAAACTTTGAGTTTGAATCTAAATTCAAATTAAATATTTTTCTTGAAGTTAATGTCTTTCATTGTAAATTTGTAAATTACTAAATTGTAACTCTAATCCTTTTTTGCATTTTTAAATTTTTATTGTAGGTGTCAGAGCCCTTGGTTAGAGTGCTTCGCTTGGTGGATGGGGATCAAACCCCAATGGCGTATCTTTATGAGGCCATGGATAGGGCCAAGGAGGCTATTAAAAGTTATTATAAGGGGGATAGCCTCAAATTTGATCCCATATGGGAGATTATCGATAGGAGGTGGAACAATCAACTCCACCAACCTATCCATGCAGCAGGGTACTTCTTGAACCCCCGTTTCATCCACTCAGGCACCTATTCAGATCCTACTGGAGAGGTTATGGAGGGCCTCACTACTTGCATTCAGCGGATGACATCCACACCTGATGAGGCAGATTGCATTGTTAATGAATTGCAGAGTTATAGAGAGAAAAGGGGTGCACTCTTCTCTTCAGACCTGGCAAAGAGAGCAGTATCTAGGCTGCCACCAGGTATAAAATTTGAAATTTACAAGTTACAAAAATGAAAAATTAATAATTACAAGTTACAAGTTACAAGTTACAATTTTCTAACTCTTTTTTTGTTTTTTTTGTAGATGTTTGGTGGACACATTGGGGTGGAAAAACCCCAAATCTTCAAAAATTTGCCCTCCGTGTCTTGAGCCAGCCTTGTAGTTCTTCCAATTGTGAGCGCAATTGGAGTTTGTTTGAGGCTATCCACACAAAAAAGAGGAACAAACTCGCCCAAAAACGCCTCAATGACCTTGTTTATGTGCAATATAATCTTCGATTGCGCACAAGAAAGGTAGAAGAAATATCATATGATGATCCAATTGATTTGGATGAGATAGATCCATACAGTGATTGGACAGGGCGAGGGGAGCAGCCTCCATTGTTTACTGAGGATGAGATTTATGATTTAGAGCGACAGGCAATGGAGGAGGGTGGATTTGCATTCTCATTGGACGACCTTGAGGATGACCCTGAGGAGGAGTCATTGCCAGTGCCACCACCAGCAACTGCAGGAGGATCTACATCTAGGATGGAGGTTGAGGAGCCACAGGCACAGCAGGAGCAGACTCCTATGATTAGACCCTCTTCCGGTCCCTTACTGAGATCTAGACATGGGAAGAGGAAGATGTGATTCATGTGAAATTGTAAAAACTGAAATATATTAATGTTTATGTAGTATTTACTTTCAGTTTTACAAAAACAATTTGCTATTTTCATTTTGTTTCAGACTATTATCATATCAGCGCATTGAGCACTCAGCATTCCACATGAGGGTGCCATTTTGTATCCAATTTTCTCTCATATCAATCAAATACTGCTTGTTTCTTATATGTACTCATTTATTGACTCATTGGATGCATCTTATCTTTGAATTTTGCAAAAAAAATGCGTTTTTAGTGAAGTTTAAGCAATATTTTAATTTCCCAAGTTTTTTGCCGAGTTTTTGCCAAGTTTTTGCCGAGCCGAGTTTTTCGGGCTTGCCGAGTACTTGCAATTGGCGAGTTTTCCAACTATGGATATGAATATAAACAAAAAAATGTATATTCTACAATGCATGGGTTAAACTCTCAATTTTATTTGTTCTCTATGTCTATGCCATGGAAATTCCTTTTAAGTTTCAAAAACATGATGTTTTTATCCTTTTTCTAGGGTTTTTTTTAATTTAAAAACATTTTTTTCCTGTTTAAGTCCAAATTTTTGCAAAAAAATAAAAAATCTTAATACTTTCTGGTTTACCAATTTTTTCCCCAAAGTATTTTTACTATTATTATACACCTCATAGTAACAAAAATCTTTCTCAAGAATAAATTGGCAAACCAAATGATAAAGATTTTTTCAATTAGTTGGAAAAAATTTGGGTTAGGGTTAGGGAAAAAATCAACACAGAAAAAAAAAATTTAAAAACCAGAAACCCTGAAAAAATTCCCCAGAAATTTGCAATTTTATCAAGAAAATAAATGCCAAAAAAAGAGTCTAGAATCATGTTGACTGATTAAAACAAAAAATCACGAATTTTCAATGAAAAAATGGGCACCCAGGTTGAGCGCCAATTAATCACAATAAATTGTGATTTTTTGCAGATCTCTGCAACTCTGGTTGCTTCTATATCTGGGCTTATTTCACAGGCAGCATCAGAACTACAAATCAATCAAAAGCACATAGATTCATGGATATGTCTACGAGAAAGATAACCATTAGTAGAGATAATTTTGATGAATGTGATAATCTTTGCACTTCTGATATTCGGTCAAATCCAGCTAAATTATCAGATTTATTCTGTATTTTAAATCTAAGAATCTGGCTTTGGATAGTACTCAATGTGTGCAAGAGGTTCAGTAGGATGTTGGGGCCAAAACGTAATTTGGGAAATGCTTTCCTTGCTGTACACGTGGGGTTGATTTAGATGGACCACATCTGATAATACAAATACACCATCTGAGCAGGTTGCACAAATAGGTGGGATCAAAGTAGCCCAATTACATCTTTCTTTCACTACACAGATTTCTGATTAATCCCAATGTTGAATCATTGGAAAGCAGCAAAAATGAACCTTAATAAATCGAAGACACATTGGATTTTGGAAATTGGCATGGTGTTGCTGACAAATTTCAGCTATCTGACTATACAGACATAGATTGGGGCTAATCAGTGATGCAGAAGCCAGCAATAGGATATATCTTCAGCCTTCAAACAGGTGTAATGTCCTAGTAAGCAAGAACAACAGACTATTGATTTGTCTTCAACAGAATCTGAGTATATGGCTTCTGTTTTGGCTGGTTGTGATGAATTTGGCTGGAGAGAATCTTGGCTTGTTTACAGTTATATCAGGCGAAGCATATGTACAACTACAAATATTGTGAAAATCAGGATGTGCTCAAACTAGCCAAAATTCAATATTTCATGTGCTTACCAAGTACAGGTCAATTATTGTTTTGTTTGTTTGCTAGTTGAAAAAGGTTTTATTGAGTTGATATATTTTCCAACTTGAGCAAGGATCAGATACGTTTAAGTGTAATTAAATTGACAGATTAAATATTCATGTTTTCATATATAACCATTAAGAAAGTGTGTTAGAATAGTCAATGTAATTGTTATAAATGTGAATCGCATTATTTATATCAATGAAATACAAAAGAAATAATTCTAAAATTTTAGAACATAATATTGTGATTTATAAAAAGTGATAATAACGGAGGGTTCAGTAATTGGCCTCAAATTAATAATTAATTGAGAATTAGTTGCTTATCTCTCCAGCTTAAATCTGTTCTCCGATTTCAGTGAAAGTAAAGCAAGCTTTTCTCTAAACATTTTCTGAGTTTGAATGTTTTCTCCCATTTATGTTTTGTTTCTTGTAAATACAATTTCAAAAGATGTGTAGATTAAAAAATCTTTCTTTGATGAAAAAATGCTTCATTTCCACATCTCTTTGTGACCAGAAGACACATCTGAAAACTCCAGCAGCAAAAAAAAATTACATGCAAGTACTCCACAAAAGATTGAAAGATTTAATCAACATAGTTATAACTGTTAATATTTTGGAAAATTATACTGGCAAGATTGAATTCCACATTACTTCTGAACAAGTAGTCAAACTAAAAGCCATTCTGTTAAAGCACATAAAGAAGCAGAACATTTCCTGCACATCCAGCTCATTTTATTTTGTATCCAAATAGCCTACATACATGCCTGCACAATCTCCAGTAAGAAAATGAAAGAAAATATGACACAACCTTACATAGATTGCCACAATTATGTCAGAAAAAAATAGAGCGGAATTCCAAATTTTTAATGGGAGGACAGGTGACAAACAAATGATTTTAATCACGTACACTGCCAGCAATTTCTCGAATTCTGTTCAATTCACCACTAATTTCAGCTTCCAATGTTTGTGCTGCATTGCAACCAGGCTGTAGTGTGAGTTTCCCCTTGTTATATAAGTCTATGTGCATGTCACATTTACTGTAACCTTCTCGTATCTGTTCTTCTTTTTTAGCTGAGAGTCGAGTTCCGGGTTGCACATCATCTATGCCAATTGAGAAACCATGATTTCCAATCCACCTTGCACTACAATAAAAGTTGGGTCACAATGCTAATGGCTAAATTTGAAAATCAAGAAATAAAAAACTTTCTCAAAATATAGTAGTAAACAATATCACATTTCAATAAAAAGCAAAAATAGTATACCAAATTTCCTCCCTCTGATAATTAACAATAACCAAAACCTAAGTTACCAATATGGGTCCATGTTCAATACATAGATAAGACCAAAAAAAAAAGGCTTGGGTTCTTCTGTACAGAAAAATATATAAAACTCATAAATAAATAAATATTTTAACCTAAATACCAGGATAACCACATAAATACATTTTAATAAACAAAGCAACCATTGATTATTAAATTCATATATGGTTAAGATTAAAACATTAACCCCCTTCATGTGAACCCCAAAAGACCATAAAAATAAAAAAATAAAACCCACTGCTAATGGGTTGGACACTCAAAAGGTGGTAAAAAGTAAAGTGTATGTCATCTTTAATAACATGAAGCCAGTAATTATTGGTTTTCAAGATAAATGCAGCAGGTAATGCTCCAAAGAACTCCTTAAAGAGAGCTAAATAACCACTGGACGAATTTAAAACAGCAGCCACACCAAATAATAACACATCCAAAACTCCATCATTTTCATGCACATACTCATCGGCCATCATTGTACAAAGAAGTAGAAGAAGGAGAAGCTTTGGGGAACAATGGTTCTGTTGAGAGAGAAGCTGTCTATAATCTTACCACATTTTTCTTGGATTCTTAACCACAGTGAAGCCATTTGTACAATTCCCCAATCATTGCTAGAGAACAGCAAGGATTAGGAAGGGTTTTTTAATTTTTCATGTCTGTAAAATATGACAAAAAAAGGGGAAAGAGATATGCAATTTGCAGCTAATGTGGGTTGGGCATGGCAGAGCCCAGCCAGATTCGCCTGGGCACATTGCAAAGCATACACAGACCAATCTAGGTAACCTCTGCAGAGCCCATTCCACATTCATAAAGGACCGAAGTGCATACCCACAACAGGTATAAACTGGACCCAGATCCAGGGGCAAATCTGAACAAACCAATAACTTCGACCAAGACAACAGACAACTTCAATAGACTGTCACTAACTATATGTAAATGACACAAACTAGAACAGATACACACTAGGAACAAATGCATGCATAGGTTAGATTCAATTGCTTGTCGACTTGCTCTGAAATATTTAATTTATTCATCTTTATGACTACTTGACAAGGCATACACAGTTTCCTTCATGGTTAGGCCTTAAAGAGTATCATCGGTGGTACCTAGAAACCATTTCCTGAGAAACCAGCCATGATCATAAAACTTAGTAGCATTTATTTTAACGTTAAAATGCATATTAAAACCATTAGATATTAAGCTTCTGTAGTCCATAGTTTTTAGACGAAAATCTTTCAGATTAAAACTACAAACAAGAATTGATTAGAATTGAATTTTTAAATAACATTCTTGACACATCATCAGGATGATTGATGAACATATATTGCAAGCTAAGTTACCGGTTCGGGTTCGGGGACGTGTGCAGGTACAAGAACCAGTACGTGGGTACATGAAAAAAAAATTTAGGGGTTTGGGTACATATGGGTACGTGTGTGTGTGTGTGTGTGTGTGTGTATAGATATATATATATATGTGTATTATATCTACAAAAAAATAAGAGAAATATACAGAATTGTAAAACTAAATCATTTCATAGTATGATACTTGATCATTGATCAATGCCAAATGCCAAAGATAAATATTAAATGCCAGTTGATAGTTGAAAAATATTCAAACAAGCCATATCAATGATATCATATACATCTATGTTCACGATTCCAATGGAAATCATCACAATTACTGAATTACAAAATGTAGTACATTAAACATGATTCAATGTTCATTGTTTATCAACCATTGGCATAGAGGCAACATGCAATTTTTTCTTCAGCAATATCTCTTGCCTCCATTTTAAATGCCCTCTCCAATGGACCTCTCTTGTGGGTGGTGATTTGTGGTTCTTCTTCTTCATCTTCCGTAGAGAGCATAGGCAAGAAGGGATGTTTGGAGGCCATAACTGTCTGAGAGGGTAATGTCATTGTTTTTTTCTTTCCGGAACTATAACCACTTTGTTTTCCTTTTGCAATCAATTTGTCAGCATCTTCTTGTTCTTTTATAAATCTTGCTATTTGTATAGCAAGCAAACCCTTCTTATCTAGGCCCTCACACATATTAATCCCTTTACCACCAGAGCCCATAAAATGAAGTTTCACTAGGTAATAGGAGCTATATTATATTGTGCATTGCAAAAATTACACTTCCAAACAAACCCCCCACCTCCAGGAAGTTGTGAAATTCTTATGGTATGTCTCCATAAAGGAGATCCTTTATCAATTTTGAATTTTTGACTTCCCTCCCCACCCACTAAACTTTGACTACTAGCCATTGTTGCAATCTATAAAAAAAAATACTTTAAAAACCTCTTCACAAACTTGAAAAAATCCATCAAAAACTTGAAAA
>VDFB02155173.1:0-20680 GCA_007258455.2 Sequoia sempervirens | reverse complement strand
CCTTTAATCAAAGGGTTTAGCATGTTTTGCAAACAAGTACTTCTTTGGCTAGCAGAATTTTGAAGACGGATCTGTTTACAAATTAATAATAGAATTTTGTCCTTTGATATTTGGTATAAACCTCGCAACAATGTGTTCTACATAAACAACTGAAACTCAAAGATCATTTTGTTTCACAAAATTATGGCCTTGGAAAACAAGGTGTGGCTTGATTCTTATCCATGCTTTTGCAGTCATTTGCATATCTTTTTTGTTCTTTTGATAACTATGTTAGCAAGCAACTATTTCTCTGTGGTAGCATAGCATATATGGGGTAAACATTTTCTTTTAAGTTGCTAGTGATAGTTTTCTATTTGGTGTAAGTTTGATTCTTAATGTCTTGCATTTAGTTTGGTTTTCTACTATTCAAATACAATAGATGTTTTGCAAGGCTTCCTATTCAAGTTCAAATGCTAAGTAAATCATAGATCCCTCTTCAATGTCCTTTTCTAACCGCACTTATGTTTTTGGGTTCTTAGACCTATGACTTTGGTATTGCTATCTATAATGCTTTGCACATATTCTCTTCCATGCTCCTTGCTAGCCATAGGGTTATATTTTCTAAATACTTTGAGTTCTATAGGAAATGAGTGCTTTTAGGTGAACAACTTCAGGCAATCAGTATGGTGAACAAAATTGTGCACTTGATGCTACAATCAGAGTGCTAAGAATCTCCTCATGTGTGTAGATGGTAAACATTCAATAGTCACTCACACATATTGTGTGTTCATTGGAGGGAAATCCATATTTACAAACCTTAAGGGGTTTAATGGTCCTTTGTGATAAACCAATCCATAATTCTTATACACATGTGGTGAGGTTGCAATGTAATGGTTATGGTATACATGCAAACATAGTATTGAGATTCTGCAGGAATTTAACTGGCAGCGACAAGATCTGCCACCTCAACATAGTAAACTCATAAGGATATCACAACTCCATTGCTCACCACTGTCAAGGTGAGATACACGTGGCACAGTGGGTTTGAATTTGAGGCAAGCACTTTGCTATAACATGTAAGTGTTCGCTCTCTAACATGCCCCTTCTCTTTGCCAATCCAACTGCATTTCTATCCATAATTGCCACCTCACCAGTGACCATCTACTACATTATGTATTTGTGTTGGATCAATACATCTAAAAGCAGCATCTTGCATGGAGTATTAAAGCTTTCTGGTGAAATAAATGAGACAAATGTCCATATATTCATCAAACAATTACTGTTAGGTACACAGCCCAATGACAGTGACTTTGGCGCCTCTATTGTAAAAGACTAATGTTTTCGGTGCTCTATATGCTATATAAATGGTGTTCTTTTTAATCAGAGAAACTGTATCAATTCCATCCACTGGGTATACTTTATAGCAAGTTAGTTGACAGCATTGATTCTATCCGAGTGACGCCTATCTAGTGCTAGGGAAAAATCCATTGAGGTGTGAGGCGTGTTTGTTCTAATTGTAGGAGAGAATGAAACAGCATACATATTTCATAGAAAACAAATAGCTATTATGGGCACGAGCAAGAAGAAAACGGTTTTATACGCATCAGGATTCACAAATTCCTGAATTATTTTTGTGGTTTGATTGCATTCTCATTATTAAACCATTGGGTAAACAGTTTATTTGCTGTCAAACTTTGACTTGTTTTAAAATCCCAGCATTTTGCTCTTTTTCATCAGAGTAATAATATGAATTTATTTTGAAGATTTATTATCTTTTGCTTAAAGAAGTGCTGATGGCAAAACATGGTCTAGTTCTCTGAAGATTTTTTTCTTTTAACTTGTCAACTTAGTTTCTATGGTTGAAGATTCTTCTGATTTTTAAACTATAATTCTGTTCTTTTGAACTGGGCTCCTTGACCAAGATGATTGTACGCTAGTGGACGATCTGTTTAAGGTGTTGTGTGCCTGTGCAGAGTTAAATCCAGAACCAGATGGAGGTTTGTTGTGCTTGCGTTGGATTTACCTTATGTAGTGGCTTTGCACTTATTATGTCAGATCATGCATCCTTTTCACAACCTATAATTATATAAAAATCCAAAAACTATTAGGAATAACAATTCCATGTTAATGCTTTTCTTAGTATTGTCCATTGCATGCAAACAGCCCTGCTCATGGCAGGGACTCCAGCTCCCGCAGAGCGCTTGTTATCATGTTTTCTTGCATATCTCTTATCGAACATTTGAATAATTCTAGATTAGCTTTGATAGATTGATTAAAACTATTTATAACACTCGTGGAGAGAAGGCTTGATTACATTTTCCATTATTAATGCAATTACAGAAGCTTACGAAGTATAATTCAGTTGCCCCATCTATGAAAGTAAATGTTTTGCTGATGATAATGGGGATTCTCTTCCTTCTCATAATTCACTTAAGTTTTTAATTTTTTTCTTTGATGGTGGGTTGCTAAATAACCTTTGCCAATTACTAGTTTAGATTTAATGAACAAGTTGGATTTTGCTATTAATCCTTGCAAAAATATTATGTGGATTGATGTTAACTAGCTAACAACTTTACCATCTAGAGTTCACTAGTAAATTCATAAGTGGCATCCTACTTATTTTTGCTTTAGATTACGTTGTCTTCTTATACTGCCTATTATTTGTAAATCTATTAAGAATAAAAATCGATCAAAAGTCATTAATAACTATGTGTATGTGTGGAGTAGAGTTGGTGAAATTGTTGTAGGAAGCAGCCATAATTTATATAATAAAAGTAATGGATTTAAAATACAAATAATATAATTTGTTGAGAAATATTTTAAGGTTGAATAAACTATTTGACATGTGGAGATTGTTATAGCTCAATATTAGCTTGAATTTCACACCATCTTGTCTAAGTTGGTCAATAAAATATATATGTTGATTTAATTCCCTTTCACTATGTTCAATCATTGATTGATTAACTAGGTAGTGTTTATATCATGAAAGATGGGATTATTTCTTATTCTATTCCATGATAGTATGTAGACTCTTGAACCTAATAAGGAGAATAATATTCACGTAAATATTAATGGTAGTAAATATAATATTAATGTTAATATCAAGAGCTATACTTAGGAACTAATATGATAAATAATAAGTTTATTATTATTGATATCAATGGCAACGCCAATATTAGAGATACTATTATAAAATACATTAATGATTTCATTAATTAATATATGTGTAAGGGAAAAATAAAGTTTAACTAGGGTAGTTATATTGATTCACACGGATTGACTCAAAGATTAATTAATAATCACTTGGAAAGGGATAGTTGTAATAAATGAGTATTATGGAAATTAAGGAGAATTAAGCCTTTAGTTGAAAGAAATAGATGCAAAACAATAGTTTAATATTTATTGCATAGAATATTGTTGATGGTTGAAAGTGTACTTTTTAATATGTTCATTGATTAGGATTGTCAAAATATAAAATTTTATGTTAGTGAAATTCTCACTATACTAGATTGAGCTTATTTCCACAAAGAAGGATTGAGACATAGATCTACATTGTAACTTTTAAAAATAGTTTGACAAATTATGTGTTTATATGACTTGTTCTACCTTTATTTCTAATAGTTGTCTTTAAAAATATTATCCTTCAATCTTATTATGGCTTTTGATTCTTTGTTGAAGCTTGTAAAGATATTGTAAAGGATCTGTTGGCCCCCTTACTTTTCTTAACATGTGTATGTAAGGATTTGGATTGGAAATTACTCCAGAAATCTAAGTAGGGAGAGTTTTATCTTATTATACCAATGCAATGGTGGTTGAATAAAACATTCAAAATAGGTTTGGTTGAATGCAAATGTATAGGTATTTGATCTTGCTCTCTTATGAATGAAGATATTGATTTAGTGATACTTTATGTTCTTTATCTTTATAATAGAATGACAAACCTCTATTTAGAGGACCTAAATTGCCTAGGTATCCATCTTTTATATAATCACCCTATCATTAAAACTTGAATATTTATACATGTTCTAAATTAAGGACCAATTGGTAGTTATGCCCTAGGATGGTGATCAAATAAACACATATTTTATTGTTAATGACAAGGGTATCCTCGCGACCCAACCTAGCAGCCCATATCTTGGGTACCTGGGGCGAGTGGAGGTGAGACTAGTCCCCTGCGGGGGGACCCAACAGTTGGAAAGCTAGTCCCAATCGGGTAAACCCAGGAGTGGAGTCGAACCTGAAACCAATGGGGAGAAAACCCATGGCCCAAGACAACTCCACTACCCATTCCAACAATTAAAAGATATTGAATCAAGAGAGTTAAACCAAGGTTATAAGTCTCCTTGGAGTGTGTTGCATAGTATATCCTTATCTAGGTTTCCTTTCCCTGATTAGCGCAACTGGGTGGCAACCAACAGTGAAACTATCTAGGGAAATGGACCCTAGAAAGGGTTGTGTACCCACTCACATAGTTTTATAACTCATAGAATAGGGGACATGTGATGTATTTGAGTAGAGAATTGAGTTTAGCGTATTTCAATGTTATTGGGTTATGATTGTGATTGAGGTAGAGTCATCATTTGAAACCTAGTGGATATACCCTTTGTTGGTCAGTCAATTGATTTGGAGAAAACTCAAGTTGTCGAACTACAGAGCCTCTGTGCAAATGTTACATAGGCAAGGTCGTCTGAGATGAGCCCCTAAGGACTAGGTTTGGCCCTAAGGATCTATCTTACTAAGGCTTTCTTGAACCCACCAACCTCTCTTGCTAATATGCATACACTATCCCTAATTACAATCTAGTCATAAACTACTCTTTTGATTATTCTAGTTTAAATTAATAATATGGTTGATCTTGATAATCGGGTATCTAATCACTCATTGTCTTACGTGTGCACCGAATCATGTTAACAACTTGCAGGAACATTTATTGAGAGTAAGGAAACTACGATGCGATGGAATGCAAGAGATATTGAGTATGTAAGAGGTATGTTATATTGATCTAAAATAAGTAAACATTATTTTAAAAAAAGAAAAAAATTGACTCATTTCCATCTTTGCTTCAAACTAAATGACATCATTGACTGTTGCCTTAAGTAGCACATTATGTTATTAAATTGTTTAAATATTTTTTTTTTTTGTAAATCAGTAAAGTTTATTGTAGATTAGTTAGGTTATTTGATGTCCATTAAGTGTGTAAAATGTGGGCATGATACTTAGTAAATAAATCTATCAAATTGTAGGTGGATTTGTTTCAATGTTTCAAGTCTATGGAGAAAATTTTCTAGAGTTTGATTAAGGAATATTTTTTCCATTAAAGAGATAAATTGATTCCATCTTCAATCATATCAATGATCATGTAAAGAGTTTCACTTATCCTCAATTAGGTACATTCATCATCAAATCATTCACAAAGTAAACATGTGCTCTTTCTTCCAACACCATTAATTTATAAAATTGTGTGGATGAGTTAGGAATGAAGAGGGTACAAATAGATCATTTTATTCTTTAAAGAATTTTTCATACAAAATAATTTGGATTTTTTTTCTCACTACCATGGAGAGCATAATTGATAAATAGAAGTCTTCTACAAGCAAGCCATGTGCTTTTAGAAGGATTTAAGTTATCATTGAGCTTAATAAGAGAGAAGGGAAATTTGCATGATATTTTTTGGTTAATCTTATGAAATCACTATGTGTTTGTAATTTTGAAGGAACTTAAGTTATCATTTAAGCTAGTAGGTCCTACTTTATGTTTTTTAATTGACTTAAATAAATTTAAGGTTGAGGTGGTTTCAAGTTAGTTCTAAGGTAGTTAAAAGTTAGCCATGACTTGGAATTACCCAAAAAGTGTTATAAATAATAGATCCATTGTCATTTTGTAAGGATATATTTCAAAAATCAATAAAGAGGAAATAGAGAGACTGTGTCATAAAAACTTGAGCATTTTTTGAGATTGTATTAAAAATATCTTGTAAGGATTTTATGCTTGAAGGTTTTTATATTTTTTAGAATGTATAATCTTATCAATTCTTTGCTTTTGGAAAGCATTTTTTCTTGTTGGTTAATAGAACATTTTATTTATTTTGAGTTTGTTGTGTTATTTTGAGTGGGTATTTGAGATATGACATTGTGCTAGGGGGAGAAACTATATATATTTTCCTAAATAGTGAAAAATATATTATGATTGCATGTTGTATAAACATATTATTTTAGAAACATGAATAAATATACCTTGCTATTTATAGATCATTGGCACATTGTACATGCATATATGGAGCAATTTCATCTCCAAAGAAATAAAAATATTATTAGAGCCACTTTGTGGCTAGGGGACCAATCATTAAATAAAAATAATTATGAAATTACCATAAATATCCTAGAGAACTAAAAATTACTTGAAATTTCTATAAATCACCTAGAATAATTAAAAACTATTAGAAATTGCACAAGAATTACAATTTTCTATAAAATTATATAGAAAAATTTGTGAAAATTATATAGCAAAATTAATGGAAATTACATGTTTTATATTACCTTTCCTTGCATTTTAATGGGTCATCCCCTAGATATGTAATTGCATATATAAATCTTAAATGTATGTATATGAATTCCATGCCCCCACTAACTTAATCATGTTCATAATTGGGTATTCCTTCAATAACCTCTAAAATACCATCATTCTATATAACAAGATCTTATTTGAATTTAACTCTCTAAGTAGCCATAATTAATATCTTTGTATTTCAAGCCATTACAACTGACCTCATCCTAAAGTTGTCATAAAACACCAACTTCTTTCATATCATTTTATAAATTTTTAATTTTGTGTTTCATATTCACTCTTGGTTTTATTTTTTTATATTCTTGTGTTACTCTTTTAATTTCATAACCCATGTTTATAACATAACAATATATATATAAATAATAATTTACCAATCTTGACTTCGATCTAGGTGTCAAATATGATCATTAGAAGTTTTGATTATAAGGGAAAAATAGGTTTTGAAGGGACCCAAAACCCTTTACAACAAAAGATACAAAATGCTACAAGATAGGATTTTAAAAAGACCACCAACACCAACCCAATAGCCAAAAAACACAACCAGGAGGGTGCTACACTAAAAGTAAGGAAAATAACTACCAACAACACCCATCAACCACAAAACAACAAAACAACCTAAAAAACCTACACCCAGTTGGAAACAAAAAGCAACAAAGAAAGAGACCAAGAATTAGTTCAAGCCACTCAGAGTGTTGGCCACCTCAATTTGCTAGTTCCTATGCCTTTCGACCATATCCAACAACTCCTTCTTCTCAGCATCAAAATATTTCTTCCAATCAGCCGACCCTCTACCAACAGGACCTTTTCCTTCATCCTTAGCAACTTTTTTACCTTTTCCCTTGGCCGCGTGCTCTTTCTCCATAAGCTCAAAGAAAAAAACCTGATCCTCCCTAAGCTCACTTATTTTTTTGAAGAGGACTTCCAAGGAGTCCGCATTGTTCTTCATAGAGATATGGCAAGCTTGCATTAATTTTTTGATATTCGCATTAATTCCTAACACCTTGGCTTCCAGAGCTGTCAATCTTTCATCACACATAGATTTAAAGTCATGATAGGACCCTCCAAGGTCCACCATTTTGTCTATAAGAATGTCTGGCATCTCAAAAAATTCTTCATATTCTCCTTCATATTCTTCATATTTGTATTTCATGTTCATACTTAATAACAAAATAAAGTGGTAGTGAAGTTGATAAGTGTTTGTGATTTGTGATTGAGTTTGGTGACAATTGATTCACCCCCCTCTCAGTTGTCTTACACCTTTCAACAGATGTAAGCTTGGAAGAGTTATACACTCTCAATTAGAATAAAGGAGAATCCTTCGTAAATTTCTTACAATGATGGAGGCAAAGAGCTAGTAAGAGCAAGTGGCCCATTCACAACAAGCAACAAGTGGGGATTATCATAGAAAATGTTGATCCAAACCTATCCTTCCACTTGAAGATGCAATGTATCGCAACTTATGATGAACTTGTCCCTAGGGCCCTCAACATCAAGCGAGCTCTAATCTCACAGGGAAAAACACAAGTGTATAAAGACAACCACCCATACACTAGTTCTAACGACAAGCCCTACTTTTGGGCCAAGAACAAAAGTGTTACTAGTGATGGTGTTGTTGATGCAAAGGTGGCCTTAACTACTCTTAGGAAAACAAACACCCAACCCACGAACATGCAACAACTATATGTGCAAGCACCAAACAATCAACCAATGATCAATGATACAAACACTCAACATGGACCACAAAGAACAAACAGTGCTTCCAAGCGACAATTCACTCCCTCAGGTGAACCTATGGAGGATATGCTGAAGCAATTGATACAGTCTAACCTTATCACACTCCCAGATTTCTTAAACTATCAAGATCCACAAGTCAAACCTCGTAGCTATAGAGACAATCATTTTTTGTGTGAATTTCATGGTCGATACAAAGGTCATAACACACAAAATTGTTTTAGACTCAAACATCTAATAGAAGATCTTATTGAATAAGGAGACATAAATCATCTTTTTAAAAAATATGGGAATGAAAATATGGAAATTTACACAACCCCTATGCCTAATCATACAAAAGCAAAAGATTCAAGAAAGGCATCAACCTCAAAAAATGCAAACCATACCCATGATACCACAGTGGTACATATTTATTTATCATACCATGAGGAATCAGATACACATCAAGATAGGGTGATCCCACAACATTGGTTTACAATTTTTGGCCAAACTAGACACCGAAATAATTTTTTCTTCATAAAATCTTTCAATTTCTTGAGCACCTATGCCAAAACGTGAGGAATTTGAAGATGATGTAACTAGAGTTTCGCCAGTTTTGTACATTCTAAATATTTTTTTCAAAATTTGGAATTAGATTGCATTTCTTTTTCCATCTCCCTTAAAACTAGTTTTTTTCTTCTAAATGTCATTTTAAAAAGTGCCTCATCAGATAATGCAAAAAAATTCCATGAAGGATAAAATTATAATAATTTTGAAATTTAGGATTTCTAACTATGATATATAGTGCTTCCACTTGGTTAGATAGTTTTTATTGAATATTTTTTCTTTAATCAAGTTTCAAAGTCAAACCAATTACAATTCGCATAGCCATTATCTAACGCTGTGAATCTCTTTTGTATGTATCGAGATTAATTTTTATTTTTTTGTTGATCAAGGATCAAATATTCAGTGCACTATGTATTTTTCAAAAAAAAAAAAATTGATAATCTTCTATTTTTCTACATGTGTAGAACAAAGAGCCTACTCTTTCACCGTAACATGCATTCACAAGAAACAAAAATATATTTAATAATAATTAAATTCTATTTAAAATTATAATTTTGAGAAGCTTTAAGTAACAAGGACTACATACTTACAAAACATAAATTTTAAATGAATTCATTTGATCCTCCAAAAGTAAATCAAAAATGGCTTTTTATCAACATTTTGATAGGTGTAGAGGAGACTCCATTATAGGTATGGTTTAAAACTAGCGGGGTTCTATTCAAAGGGGTTTGATCTATATCTGTGAGTTTTGATCAAACCCTCTTCAATTGAATGCTTCAAATGAAACTTTTAAAGGCTTAAATCATAATATTTCAAAAAATATACAAGCATTTAAGAAAAATTAGAATCTCCTTAAATTGTAAACCAATCTCAAGGATCAATCGATACTATTTTAAAATGAAGTCCAAACCCATTAACAGTGTTTAGCAATATTTCATACCATAATGACATCAAGTGGGTATCATATTATGATATCTCACCCACATATGACTTCATGATTGGGCATGTTAAAGAAGTTCCAAAAGAGAAAGAAATATCCCTTATTTCACCCATACCTACCAACATATGCAAAGAGTCTTTTATCGATGATATATCATCCACCCAAGGATCATGTCAAGAGGAGGCTCTCAAGGATAATGAAAGTTACTCTGAATCGAGTTAGGATCAATAACCCCTATCCCCAAAGTTTCACCAAGAGATGAGGGACATCTTCTAAACCATTTTAAACTCCAAATATGTCCCCGATATCACCCCTGATATGTTTCTTTTTGATGGAAATATAAACGTTCTTCATCCAAAACAAGAGTCTCCCACTCTTGATATTCCTACACAAGAGTAAAAAAAGGTTGGGATTCTTGATTCTTATAGTGATTGTGCATCATCGACATCTTTTGAATCAACACCAACATCTTTTGAAGCAGTATCAACAAATAACAATGTCATAGAATCAGAGCAAACCATTCATATTCCTTAACAAAAGGAGCCCAAAATAATATCATGTGTTCACGACAAGGAATATTCAGTGGCTATGGATCTGAAGATATATTTTTAGGTTTCAAAAGGATTAGGTATTATCCACACCTTCACAACACTGTGGGAAATATGGTCTACAACAAACATCAACATATGGGGCACAAAGGATCCTTATGGGTAAAATACTACCATCACTACAACTAGTCGTATCATGTATCAATTATCATCCACCCATCATCTCTTACACAAATTGGGGCCAACATAAAAAGAAAGATTCCTATCAAAGAAATGAGAAGATCGTTAAAGAAAATGAAGTAACTTAAAGAAAAAAGGACAAAGCAAATATAAATGGATACCAAAGAAAAATAAAGAAAATCATCCCTCAAAAACTCCATTAGTCAAAGAAACTATGGGGAAAAATTAAAAAAGGTAAATATATCCATCAAAAGCATCCTCAATACAAAAGTAGGCTTCTCAAGCAAGGAATGAAGCATATCCATTGGTTGGTCCTAATTCCATGAAAACCTTCATTCCCACCCATCATTGCTCATCTTCCCAAGTTTGGAGAGTCAAAGGTTCCAAACCATTGACCAGTACATCTCATCTTCCTTCATGCATGGCATCATACACTACATTCATGATATCCAATTCTTGCATTGGCCGTGTGTTGGAAGCTACCCTTCATCATAAGGATTTTCAAGGCACTCTATCATGATGTGCACACATAGACAAGGTTAATTTCAATACCGACAAGGCAGATAAGAGTTCCCAAAAATTGCATTCAAGTGCTTGTATCTTAGAAAAGAAGCTTCTTCAAGCACGATATCATTGGCACATTATGATAGATGCCTCTACATCAGTACCACAAGGTGGTTCAACATGAGGGTAAATTTTTAAAAAAATCAAAAAAATCCAAAAAATTGTAAAAATAAAAAATTGTCCTCTAGTGAAAACCACTATAGTGGTGCTTTGGGAAAGTACTATGATGAAGACGTAGTGAACAGGTGTCATGAATAGAATCGAGCGTCTCTATGATCCTTCTCAAACAGAAGCATCCCATCCTTATCATGATAAATCCAATGTTCCCTCCATCCATCCAATCTAGATTTATCCATATATTCCATTTTATCTTGATCTTGACAAAGATTCGACATATACTTCAACTCTACTCATGAAAAACTCTTGAAAAGCTCTTTACCATTTTATCTCATGAAGTCCCGTAGCCTATATCTAGCATGCTAAAACTTTGTCAAACTCTTCGCATATACATTACCTATCTTGGTTTGTCCATTTAAGTTATGAAACATTGCTAGACACTGGGGGATTGAGTTATTGCACTCTTATTTTCAAATACCTCTTGATCCATGTCCTGTATCTCACAACGTGACATTGACATCATGATCTAGGTATCATTTATCTTAAAATCTCATCGAGAATCCCAAAAATATTCATAAAATCTCATCAAAATCCAAAAACACTTGAAAAATCTCATCAAAAATCTAAAAACATCAAAATCCTATACAACTAAAATCTAAAAACATTCAAAAATTGTAAATTCAAAAATCCAAAACATCCAAAATACATCAAAATCCCTAAAAAGGTCAAAACATAAAAAATCCAAAAATAGTACCTTGTCAAACTATGAGTCTTTGAGCTTGAACATAGGAAAGGCCATCATTGATGTGCCCTCAAGACACCCTAGGTCAGGCCTTTAGGAATCCATCATAATAAACTGACATTTCATCAACTGTTCATTCCTCATTGCCAATAAGTCAAAGTCAATCAAACTACGTGGTCTCTGCGTGTATAACGTAGGCAAAGATCATCTATGATAAGCCCCTGAGGCCCCTAGGATAGACTTTTAGGTTAGGTTCTGGGTTGGAAAATTTAGAAAATCCCTAAACATCCAAATATCTCAAAATCCCAAAACATTTGAAATGTCAAAAAACCCAAAAACATTCACAAAACTTGGAAAACTCTAAAAATCTCAAATAATCAAAAAAAATCATCACCTTCACACTTTGGTAAAACAAGTACAAAACAAGTATCACAAGTCGTAAAGTGAAAACCTAAGTGTCAAAATCTAAAGTCTAAATCATAGGTAAATGAGTCAATGGATTTTGTATCAATGGATTATCACACACCTCATCCGAATAAAAAAATATGATAAACATGTCCTAGGATGCATCCTTTCCCGCTATGGACATCAACATCTAAATTGCCTTAGCTACGCTAAATTAGCAAAAGCCAGAGAAAACATTGTTTGTTTTGTCTTGATATTTTCTTATGATTTATCTTATTTATTCCATTCTGAGACCTCTGATGATACCAAAGGATTTAGAGAGAAAGGAATGGGGCACTCCATCATTATCTTCATTTGTTGTGCTTGTGAATATTCTTGTAAATAATCTTTGGTGCATACTTGCTTAGTTGTGTGTGTATGCAGGTTGTTTAGGAGTAGATTGTTGGATCTGCTGCTATGCTTTGGTCTAATATGTTCTAACCTTCTAAACTACATTCCAATGAGGTTTTCATATGTCAAGGTGTGAATAAGAACTATCCTATCTATTTGTAGAGTCAAATTCCATTACACTAGATACAACGACATCCTGGTTTTCAATACCATGATGCATCATGTCTATGTGTTATATCAAACATAAGGAATGACAAAAAATTCCACTCCAAAGATATGAGAAAAATTATCATCATCTCTCATCACCATATCTAATAAAGTCTCAAATGATCATAGGCTTGTTGGACTTCTGAATCAATCTCCAAATCAATGGTCAATCCATTCATCTTATTATTCTTATTATTCTATCTTTACTAACAGTTCTATCCAAGTGTCGAATATGTGTGATATATCAAAATATACATGAGGCTACCCATGGCTGATGATTGTCTATACATCAACTATCTACATCAAACATCCGTGGCTGTATTTCTCTCTCGAAGAACTGATCCTAATCTTTTATTGAGAGATCAACCCAAAATTCAAAAATTTCTAATCTCATGTAAGTAAGCAAACTAGCTTATTCCTTCCAAATTATGGGCAATAGTGAGGCATCCAAAATCAGATTTTGTTCAGCAATAGTTTTAATCTGAAAGGTGTTAGCCTTTGAACCAATGTAACAAGTACCTCGCTTCAAAAAGGGGAAAAATGTACACTTAAAAAAATGTCCTGAATGATATCATGCACTTAAATTTGATATACTAACATCATTTCATCCTAAAACCCATCTATGAAAGTAAATGTTTTTCTGATGATAATGGGGATTCTCTTCCTTCTCATCATTCACTTAAGTTTTTTAATTTTTTTCTTTGATGGTGGGTTGCTAAATAACCATTGGCACTACTAGTTTAGATTTAATGGAATGCTGGATTTGCTAGGGAGAGGGCCCATAGTGGGGCACCTCAACTTCATGTTTCTCAAAATCTTATGTGGAAATTTCAATCACTCTTAATTTTGTACAATGGGCCATTTGGCAACTCATGTGCTTCTATATTTCATTTAGGGCCACATCAAAGATGCTTTTGTTGAGGCATTCAAAAAAGGCTCCAAAAAAGTAGGACCTATAGTGGTGCACTAAGTTATGTTTTTATTGGTGCTACTGGATGTGGCATCACATGATTTTGCCTATGACTTTTATGGATAAAAAAGTGTTTTGCAATTGGATATTAAAGTGCTCCACTGTGGGACCCATTGAGGACTACTTTTATCCCCACTATTGAACTCTGCTCCATTATGGGCCCCTCTCCCCTATTAATCCTTGTGAAAATATTATGTGGACTACGTTATAAGTGTCATCCTACTTATTTTTTCTTTAGATTATGTTATGTCTTCTTATACTGCCTATTATTTGTAAATCTATTAAGAATAAAACTTGATCAAAAGTCATTAATAACCGTGTATGTGTGGAGTAGAGTTGGTGAAATTGTTGTAGGAAGTAGCCATAATTTATATAATAAAAATAATGGATATTAAATATAAATAATATAATTTATTGAGAAATAATTTAAGGTTGAATAAACTATTTGACATGTGGAGATTGCTATAGATCAATATTAGCTTGAATTTCACACCATCTTGTCTAAGTTGGTCAATAAAATATATATGTTGATTTAATTCCCTTTCACTATGTTCAATCATTGATTGATTAACTAGGTAGTGTTTATATCATGAAAGATGGGATTATTTCTTATTCTATTCCATGATAGTATGTAGACTCTTGAACCTAATAAGGAGAATAATATTCACGTAAATATTAATGGTAGTAAATATAATATTAATGTTAATATCAAGAGCTATACTTAGGAACTAATATGATAAATAATAAGTTTATTATTATTGATATCAATGGCAACGCCAATATTAGAGATACTATTATAAAATACATTAATGATTTCATTAATTAATATATGTGTAAGGGAAAAATAAAGTTTAACTAGGGTAGTTATATTGATTCACACGGATTGACTCAAAGATTAATTAATAATCACTTGGAAAGGGATAGTTGTAATAAATGAGTATTATGGAAATTAAGGAGAATTAAGCCTTTAGTTGAAAGAAATAGATGCAAAACAATAGTTTAATATTTATTGCATAGAATATTGTTGATGGTTGAAAGTGTACTTTTTAATATGTTCATTGATTAGGATTGTCAAAATATAAAATTTTATGTTAGTGAAATTCTCACTATACTAGATTGAGCTTATTTCCACAAAGAAGGATTGAGACATAGATCTACATTGTAACTTTTAAAAATAGTTTGACAAATTATGTGTTTATATGACTTGTTCTACCTTTATTTCTAATAGTTGTCTTTAAAAATATTATCCTTCAATCTTATTATGGCTTTTGATTCTTTGTTGAAGCTTGTAAAGATATTGTAAAGGATCTGTTGGCCCCCTTACTTTTCTTAACATGTGTATGTAAGGATTTGGATTGGAAATTACTCCAGAAATCTAAGTAGGGAGAGTTTTATCTTATTATACCAATGCAATGGTGGTTGAATAAAACATTCAAAATAGGTTTGGTTGAATGCAAATGTATAGGTATTTGATCTTGCTCTCTTATGAATGAAGATATTGATTTAGTGATACTTTATGTTCTTTATCTTTATAATAGAATGACAAACCTCTATTTAGAGGACCTAAATTGCCTAGGTATCCATCTTTTATATAATCACCCTATCATTAAAACTTGAATATTTATACATGTTCTAAATTAAGGACCAATTGGTAGTTATGCCCTAGGATGGTGATCAAATAAACACATATTTTATTGTTAATGACAAGGGTATCCTCGCGACCCAACCTAGCAGCCCATATCTTGGGTACCTGGGGCGAGTGGAGGTGAGACTAGTCCCCTGCGGGGGGACCCAACAGTTGGAAAGCTAGTCCCAATCGGGTAAACCCAGGAGTGGAGTCGAACCTGAAACCAATGGGGAGAAAACCCATGGCCCAAGACAACTCCACTACCCATTCCAACAATTAAAAGATATTGAATCAAGAGAGTTAAACCAAGGTTATAAGTCTCCTTGGAGTGTGTTGCATAGTATATCCTTATCTAGGTTTCCTTTCCCTGATTAGCGCAACTGGGTGGCAACCAACAGTGAAACTATCTAGGGAAATGGACCCTAGAAAGGGTTGTGTACCCACTCACATAGTTTTATAACTCATAGAATAGGGGACATGTGATGTATTTGAGTAGAGAATTGAGTTTAGCGTATTTCAATGTTATTGGGTTATGATTGTGATTGAGGTAGAGTCATCATTTGAAACCTAGTGGATATACCCTTTGTTGGTCAGTCAATTGATTTGGAGAAAACTCAAGTTGTCGAACTACAGAGCCTCTGTGCAAATGTTACATAGGCAAGGTCGTCTGAGATGAGCCCCTAAGGACTAGGTTTGGCCCTAAGGATCTATCTTACTAAGGCTTTCTTGAACCCACCAACCTCTCTTGCTAATATGCATACACTATCCCTAATTACAATCTAGTCATAAACTACTCTTTTGATTATTCTAGTTTAAATTAATAATATGGTTGATCTTGATAATCGGGTATCTAATCACTCATTGTCTTACGTGTGCACCGAATCATGTTAACAACTTGCAGGAACATTTATTGAGAGTAAGGAAACTACGATGCGATGGAATGCAAGAGATATTGAGTATGTAAGAGGTATGTTATATTGATCTAAAATAAGTAAACATTATTTTAAAAAAAGAAAAAATTTGACTCATTTCCATCTTTGCTTCAAACTAAATGACATCATTGACTGTTGCCTTAAGTAGCACATTATGTTATTAAATTGTTTAAATATTTTTTTTTTTTGGTAAATCAGTAAAGTTTATTGTAGATTAGTTAGGTTATTTGATGTCCATTAAGTGTGTAAAATGTGGGCATGATACTTAGTAAATAAATCTATCAAATTGTAGGTGGATTTGTTTCAATGTTTCAAGTCTATGGAGAAAATTTTCTAGAGTTTGATTAAGGAATATTTTTTCCATTAAAGAGATAAATTGATTCCATCTTCAATCATATCAATGATCATGTAAAGAGTTTCACTTATCCTCAATTAGGTACATTCATCATCAAATCATTCACAAAGTAAACATGTGCTCTTTCTTCCAACACCATTAATTTATAAAATTGTGTGGATGAGTTAGGAATGAAGAGGGTACAAATAGATCATTTTATTCTTTAAAGAATTTTTCATACAAAATAATTTGGATTTTTTTTCTCACTACCATGGAGAGCATAATTGATAAATAGAAGTCTTCTACAAGCAAGCCATGTGCTTTTAGAAGGATTTAAGTTATCATTGAGCTTAATAAGAGAGAAGGGAAATTTGCATGATATTTTTTGGTTAATCTTATGAAATCACTATGTGTTTGTAATTTTGAAGGAACTTAAGTTATCATTTAAGCTAGTAGGTCCTACTTTATGTTTTTTAATTGACTTAAATAAATTTAAGGTTGAGGTGGTTTCAAGTTAGTTCTAAGGTAGTTAAAAGTTAGCCATGACTTGGAATTACCCAAAAAGTGTTATAAATAATAGATCCATTGTCATTTTGTAAGGATATATTTCAAAAATCAATAAAGAGGAAATAGAGAGACTGTGTCATAAAAACTTGAGCATTTTTTGAGATTGTATTAAAAATATCTTGTAAGGATTTTATGCTTGAAGGTTTTTATATTTTTTAGAATGTATAATCTTATCAATTCTTTGCTTTTGGAAAGCATTTTTTCTTGTTGGTTAATAGAACATTTTATTTATTTTGAGTTTGTTGTGTTATTTTGAGTGGGTATTTGAGATATGACATTGTGCTAGGGGGAGAAACTATATATATTTTCCTAAATAGTGAAAAATATATTATGATTGCATGTTGTATAAACATATTATTTTAGAAACATGAATAAATATACCTTGCTATTTATAGATCATTGGCACATTGTACATGCATATATGGAGCAATTTCATCTCCAAAGAAATAAAAATATTATTAGAGCCACTTTGTGGCTAGGGGACCAATCATTAAATAAAAATAATTATGAAATTACCATAAATATCCTAGAGAACTAAAAATTACTTGAAATTTCTATAAATCACCTAGAATAATTAAAAACTATTAGAAATTGCACAAGAATTACAATTTTCTATAAAATTATATAGAAAAATTTGTGAAAATTATATAGAAAAATTAATGGAAATTACATGTTTTATATTACCTTTCCTTGCATTTTAATGGGTCATCCCCTAGATATGTAATTGCATATATAAATCTTAAATGTATGTATATGAATTCCATGCCCCCACTAACTTAATCATGTTCATAATTGGGTATTCCTTCAATAACCTCTAAAATACCATCATTCTATATAACAAGATCTTATTTGAATTTAACTCTCTAAGTAGCCATAATTAATATCTTTGTATTTCAAGCCATTACAACTGACCTCATCCTAAAGTTGTCATAAAACACCAACTTCTTTCATATCATTTTATAAATTTTTAATTTTGTGTTTCATATTCACTCTTGGTTTTATTTTTTTATATTCTTGTGTTACTCTTATAATTTCATAATTCATGTTTATAACATAACAAAAAATGTAAAAATAATAATTTACCAATCTTGACTTTGATCTAGGTGTCATATGATCATTAGAAGTTATTTCAAATTATTTTTGTAATAATTTCAATTTAATGATATACAAAATAAAATAAAATTTCTAACACCTTCCCTAAAAAAATTCTTCATTTTAATGACAATAGAATAATTATTTACAACCTTTAAATATGTACGATAAAAATTTGGACACACATCCATGATATTTATCTAGTTATATTATCCTCTCACCCTTATTTAAATTTGAAGTGACATTGCATAGTTCATTTCTTGAACTAAAAAATTATTAAAATAAAGTTTATAAAGTTATTGATTGAATTAAATAAATAACATGATAATTAATAATAAAACCATGAATATAGATTTTAAAAAAAATTGATAGTGCCATCCACTGAATGATATTTTCATGCAACAATCCATGTGTCCTTTTCGCATGTGCATTGAGAACACAAATTATTTCTTATGCATGAAAAATTAGTACATACCAAACTATATGTTTTAATAAGATCATGACACTTATACAAATTCAGTCAATTGTAAACATCCCAATTGAGATACACCATTATATAATATAAAAAGGAAAATTCCTATTTTATATTAAACACTACTTCTATTCCCATTTATTTCACCACCTTGATAATTCTAAATCATCATAATTTATTCTAGTTATGTTTATGTCCTTTTAATTTATTCTATTAAGCATTTATGTATTTTATATTTTCCTCTTCTTGTGAATTCTATTGTGTTATATGTTCCTTGTATAAAAAAAAAATCAATCAAAGGTTTTTGGGTTCTTAGTAATTTTCTATGTTGATATTAATTATTTTTAATCACAGCTTTCTCATGTCACTAAAATCATATCATCTAGAATCATCTTGGTTTCTTTGCTATTTTAAAACTAGTGAATGTTGTATCTTTTATATATGATTATACATTTTCTATTATTCATGATTAATTAAACATATTTAATATTTTTTTAGATTCATGTTTTTTGTTTTCAATGTTTCAATCACAATTGGAAATCAAATAGGACAATAACATGAGATCATGACTTGTGCCATCATCTTGAGCTTCCATATTCTTAGTATTCTATGTTTTCAAATGGTTATTTTTTTCATTATTGGTTAATCTCTAAGTGACAAAAACTAATGCTCTGTGTTTTTTTATTAATTTTTTTATCAAGCTAAAACAAGTTAAACCTTTCTCAAAGAGATCCAAACTCACTAATAGACCAATAGTTATTTTTTTCATTATCAGTTAATCTCTAAGTGACAAAAACTAATGCTCTGTGTTTTTTTATTAATTTTTTTTTGCCAAGCTAAAACAAGTTAAACCTTTCTCAAAGAGATTCAAACTCAAATTCTAATAGACCAAGTAATCTTTGTGGATTGGGACATGTAACATATCATATATCATCTGGCCCATTACTAAAACATAGAAAGATGTCTTGAGTACATCATTTTAAAACTTAAGTTTTAATCAAGATTTTAATCTAAGTTAATTTAAATGGACCTTAAAATTGAGTATATGTTCTTAGGATTCTATGAGACAAATTCATTTTAAAAAAGGTAGATTAAATGAGAATATTAATATCTATGTCCTAACACACAAGCTTTTATTAAAGAAACAAATGTATTTCAATGTAGTTTTTAAAGTCATTTGTATTTTGAACTTATCCACATTGATTAATAAGACACGACTAAAAGTTATTAGAATATTATTAACATAAATTTAAATAGATTTAGATAATTCATTTGATATATGTTAATAATTGTTAATATTAGTTTTATTTTCAAGGTTTAATTATATGCAAAATAAATTCCTAGTTGCAAAGATCTAGGTTATGGAATTCAATGTCTTAAAGAGTTTGAAAATAAATTAAACAAGAATTAATAGAAAGAAAATGTGTCAAAGGAAAATATAGCTAGTGGATATTCTTTTAATCCTCAAATGATTTAGTACATGATTTATCTAATAAATATCATGTCAATTAACAATCACAACATGTTCTATACATAAAATATTGTAACCATTATTTAAGAGGATGATATCAAGCTAAATTAGAAGCCTTTAGTTTTTTTTGGCATAGTAGGATATCCATTTTGCATATATTCATCATGAAAGATAAATATTTTCCTTTCCTAGATACCTTAAGGGAAATTTTTCTTAATTCAATATTACAAAGGGGAAATATGTACATAGTTAAGGTTTAAAAAGTTAATTTACATAGGGTGGCCTTTAGAGAAATGCTATTT
>VDFB02155172.1:0-68305 GCA_007258455.2 Sequoia sempervirens | reverse complement strand
CCCTTCTGCCCTCCCTCCCTCCCTTAAGCCCACCCTCCACCTCCTAATTACTCTAGGGTATACAGAGAGGAGTAAGAGGGAGATAAAAATAGAAATAGAGATAGAGATATAGAGTAAGAGAGATGGAGGGAGAGATGGAGTGAATGAGGGAGAAAGGGGAGAGAGGGAGAGATAGCTCAATAGATAGAGGGGGGAAGAGGTGGGAGTGACATAGATAATGGGAGATATAGAGAGCGACAGGGAGAGATATATCAATCACCCTCCCTATATCTCTATCTATTCATCCTTATCTCTTTATCTCTCTACCCCTCTCTATCTCTTTGTCTCCTTTTCTATTTGTATGTTTGTCATTATTTCCCTCTCTCTCTATATTTTCTTCCCTATATATATTTATCTTTGTCTCCTTAAGTGTGCAATGGGTACATTGATGAGGTCTTAAAGGAGAACTATCATATCTTTAATCAAATGGCATGCTACCTTGAGCATAACTCCCCAAAGACACATGCCATCCTTGGATTGTTGACATGAAACAACCAATCAAAATTTAGTTTCTCTCTCTCATATTAATATATATTACTATTATATTAAATATATATTATATTAATTATATTTTGTATTATATACACTATATTTTGTATTATATAAAAATATACTTATTATTAATTATTAATTATAATAATTTTATAATGTATTTAATAATTTTTTTAAAGAATATAATATCTAATTATAAAAGGTTGAATAATTATATTATTTATTATGTAAAATATAGCTAATATATACTTAACTATATTGTAGAATATTAAAACCTAGCTAAATGGTGCCAAAATTTTGAACTTAATTAACATACTATAAAATATAACAAAACCAAGTTGTAGCTCATCAAATTGGAGAAGTGAAAGGTCAATGCCAACGCCAAGGAAGAGTTTGGAGTAGTGAAAACAAGGTCAATGCCAGCACCGAGGAAGAGTTTGGAGGAGTGAAAACAAGGTCAACACCAGCCATTCCAGGAAGAGTTTGAGTTAAAAAGGTCAATACCACAACACGGTTAGAGTTTGAGGAGGAAAACAAGGTCAATATCACGAGGAAGAGTTTGGAGGAGGAAACAAGGTCAATACCAACACCAAGGATGAGGTTGAGGGCACTCATGGAAAATTGATGACCAAGGCAATGAGAATGAAGTTTGGCACCCCATTCTCGCAGAAATGGTATAAGATAAGACGTAAAAATAAAATAGCTTATACAAAACATATCCACCTACAATCCCATTCAATCATTTTAATTAATTCCTTGAATTAAACCTAAAACAAGAATCATACACACCACAACAGTGAGATGAATGAAACAACCCTTGATCATTTTATTCAAAATTTAGATATGTTTGTACAATGGAGAGACATGAGTTTGAATTAATCATATCAATTCAAATGCCAGTACTGTCATAAAACATCAAATCCCCATGAATTCAAAACCTACTATAGAATGACTCAAAACCTAAATTGCATTTTCCCTAAAACCATCAGACTTTACAATTTGCTCTGTAACTTCATCTAGACTCGACCAAAAATATCTAACTTACTAACCCATACTTCTAGCCTTGAAATCCTTCTTATAGAAAAAGGAGGAGCAAACAAGCATCGGGCCAGAAAGCACACGTGTCACCAGCCAATTGGACTGCCTTGTACTCTTCATCAGTTGGCCAATCAAAATTGATCACCTCATTCACCTTGACACTATAAGGTTTGTACTTAACTGCCACCTGATTTGCTTCTCTTTCAAAAGACTCCAAGAATGAGCTAGTGCTAATGATTTTGTCCATACAGCTCACCAACAAATCATAATTTGAGTTACCCTATTTTTTAGGGTTTTGTAGTCCAAACATGATATAAAGTGGCTCTTACACTTATTTTGTGATTACTATAGCTTGTGTAAGAGGCCCCATGGATACTGTTGTAATTGTAGGATGCATGAATAGGGTGTAGGTTTCAACAAAACATGTATGAGAGATGATTTTATAAATTTTTATCCATGTGCAGACCTAATGGGTTGTTTCTAAACACTGAATATAAATGATATACATACACACACACACACATATATGTATATGTATTTTTAAATGTAAATGTAAATGCAATTTCTAGATGCTCTCCTAGAACAATAAATGCAACATATCATTAAAGAAATCTATATCTATGTATATAAATGTGTATTTCTAAATGCAAGTGTAAATGCAAAGAACATATGGTTTTGTAGTGTTATAGATTCAACATATCCATAAATTAATGTAATTGAAATTCTAAAGTCTTCAACACATATAATATGAAATCGATCAAACTATTAAACTACATGAGAAATAAATGAAAATAGTAAATGCATATGTATGTGTATTTGTAAATGTAGGTGTAAAATAAATAAGAATAATGAAAATTATAAAAGAATACAAAGAAAGGTCTCCTCCCTTCTTGGTAGTGATAACCTCCTCCACACACAACCCTTAAAAATTATGAATAGAGGAATATAATCTTTGAAGAACTCAATGTTGATTGTCTCCTACTTGATGCAATTAGTCATTTTATCCTTACAAACATTTATAGTGATTACTAGAGGCACATAGACAATTCTTCATAATAGAAAATTTGATCATACTTTTCAATGATGGAATTATGAGAAAACCTTAGGTTAAATGAATAATTCTAGCTAAGTTCTTTAAATCATGTCCAACCGTATAAGAGAAGACGCTGCTATGTGTGCACAGATACCATGGAGAAAGGCTAGTCTTTGGGCTCTTTCATCAATCATCCTACCTTAAAACATACCAAAAATCTCCTAGCAATTAGACATAGGAAGATTTAATATGACTTAAAAAAAAATTATTGCTAAAGCGTAAACTTATGATGACTTAACCAGGCCTAGTACACACTCCCTCCCCATTAACCACTTAGACATATGGAAATTAAATGTTAATTTGATTCTATTTTTAGTCATGTAGGTGTCCAATAAACCACTTGGTGGTGTTTCCCTTCAAGTTTATTTACTTGAATGAAGAGAAAAAGTCCTTTGATTACAATTAGAGAATACATTTGAGGCCTTGGTTGTATAATTGGTAGACCATATTCACATTTAACACTTGTTACAAAGTTTGGGATTTAAAATGTTAAGTAGATTTGATTTGTGATGGACACATTTGGATGATAGTAACAATAGCTTGCAATCTTTCAAGACTTGATTACCTTATAACTTGTGAAATTCTAGCGATGAAATGATAGATTAATCATAATGTCACCTTGGGATCACATCACCATGAAAGAACTTCATTCAACATCCTTACAAGTGCAGGTACCACCAAATAGGTATTTGTTAGATCTATCTTCCTCAAGCGAGGGAAATTCAGGAAGCGAAGAGGAAAGCAAGACATGTAGTATATCTAAAAGAGGGAGATCAACTAGAGGTCAAAAGATTAGAAGAAAATTCTGTAAACGCATGGAATTTTTTCTTGCTAAAGGGGGGTCATGTTCTTATGATGATGAGAGCATAGGCGATGTCGAGGTGCCCTTGAGGTACAAACATCTACGGAAATAATGGGTACCCAAGGAACTTCCTCTAATAAACACCAATTTTTGTGTCAATAAGAGGATATATTGCATAGCACCATCGTCATTACATGGTTTGGGCCTATTTTGCATGGATAGCATAAAGGTCCGTTATGACAAAGTTACTAAATTGATGAAGTATGTTAGACCCTGTTACAGTTACAAACATTGGATGCAACCGGTTCGATATACACGAAGTATGCGTAGGTATGCACCATTAGCAAATTATATACAACTAAAAGATAAGGATCAAAATAAAGGAGTGGCTATGTACATTGATGGAAGGCCAAAAGCATCAGGGAATATTGCAGGGTTTATAAATAGTACATGACCTGGGTCAACAAATAAGCAACCCAATTGCATATTTGAGGCGCCGTGTGATAAATGTGCATAAAATCAATAACTGTAGGGGAAGAGTTGCTAATCGATTACAACTTGAATCACTTAGTTACAAACACAGTTACTATGGGGGTGGTACGTACTATGTACCATTTTACCCAACCTCCAATTAATGACTCCAATATACCATTTTATTCTTATGTTTTTTCATAAGTCTATTGGTTTTATTTTGGTAATGTTTTTTATATTTAATTTTTGTCATAGGGGGACATTGATAGTACAGAGAAGGCTTTGGCCCAGAGCACAGATCACGATGTATAGTTAGGTGCTTCTACTCAACAAGTTTACCTCATTGTAATTGTACAAATTAGATACAAGCAAAATGTTTTATTATTTTTTTTTTCATAAGTTTTTTGGGTTAATTTCGATAATGTTTTTAATATTCTTGTTGCAGTCGACTGATCAGGGAAAGGCACTAGCAGTAGAGGAGAGCATCCATAGTGAGGTGCAGTCAATATTTTCTGATGATGACATGGCTTATTCAGCAAACCCTTTTGATATGATAAAGAAGCTCATGAAAAAATGAAATGAATAAATGACTCAATTGATGTTCAAAATGCCTCAAATAGATGAGATAAGAGAGAGGTTTAAAGTATTGACAGAGAGATTACAAAACTTGCAAGTAAGCTATCATGAGGTATTTAATTATAACATAAGTTCATTCATGGTTTTATATTTTGTACTCTTTTATGTCATGAACCAAAATATGTGTTGTTTTTATAGAGTTATTTGCCTCCTCATCATGATGCTCCTGGCCATGATTAGGGTACTACAAGTGCTTCTCGAAGAGTAAGGGTTGGTACAAGTGTCCATCCTGATCTTCCTATGCATACATCACATTATCTGACCCCATCATCTGTGCCTATATTGTCATTTGAAATGTCGGCAACACATACCATGCAAGCATTCGTTAACGCACCCTCTGGCAGTGAACACATACCAAAACATGCGTTAGGACATGTACTTGGGGATGTAGAGGCCACTAGTACTGGTGATTTTTTAGCAACATTTCCTAGATCTTCCTGTATTACTAGCACGGGAACATTTCTGGTCACACTTGTAGTGACTGAGGATTTCATTCCGATAAAGATAGAGAAGGTCCCAGGTACTTTAAAATGTTTTAATTATTATTCTATATAATCCAATTGAAATTTACTTATTGATCGCTCTTTTTAGACTATTGATCCCATGATCATTTGCAAGAAATGATGTATTTTATAAACATCTAAGTGATATTACATTGGAGCTCTTCGGGCCCACCATACGTACACAGTGGAATGCCCAAAATGAAGATTTAAAAGATGAGTTCATTAACTGTTTAGTTGTGTTGTTTAGTGATAAAATATTCAATCGAACCAAGGTCCTTAAGAAAGCTGGTACCTATCTAAAGTATGTGAGGGACCAATATAGGTCACATTTAGAGAAGAACAAAAAGTACGAGTGTCCCCCCATGATTTCAGAGAGGGAGTGGAAGGACACGGTGTCGATGGAAAGGAGAAGGATGAAAAGAAAAAAGGAAAGACACCACCAGGCCAAGGAAGGTATGTGATATAGAAGCATAAAATCTGCAAAAATCTCAATTAATCGCGATTTTAAAAAAAACTACAGGCTAGACGATTTTTTCCACTGATTTTTTGAAAAAATCATTGACTTTTTGGTCAATGATTTTTTTCGTTTCAAACTTCAAAATCGCCAAAAAAAGCGTATTTAAAATCTACAAAAAAATGTGAATAAAATTGAGCTGATTTTTCGCCAAGCTCATGAGACCATGGCTTGTTGCTTACTATTATGCTTTGATAGATTTTTCCAAGCATCCATAGCTTGTTTGAAAGCACCTTTTTTAGGCTTTTAGCCATAGCAGCAAGGCAATGAACTATTTGATAAAATGCTTTGGTAGACATGTATGAAAAATCAGTTAGCATACACAAGGTAGTGAACTGCTTGAAAAAAATGTCTCAAAGAAATGTAGTCTCGTGGTGATGGAATGCCATGACCGAATGCCATGACAAAGAAATTTTTGCTTGTCATGGCATTATCATCATCGAGCTGCATTTCTTTAGCATTTCAAACAATTCACTGCCTTGTCTATGTTATGCTTACTATTATCTTTGGTAGATTTTTTCCAAACATCCATAGCTTGTTTGAAAGCACTGTTTGAGGGTTTTTACTTTTTAGCCATAGCATGAAGGAATTGAACTGTTTGATAAAATGATTTGGTAGACATGTATGAAAAATGTGGCATAGAAAGGTAGTGAACTATTTGAAAAAATGCTTCAAAAAATGTGGTCTCATGGTGATGGAATGCCATGAATGCCATGACAAGCAAATTTCTATGGATTGTCATGGCATTCCATCTATGAGACCACATTTCTTTGAAATTTTTGAAATAGTTCCTGTCTATCTATGCTTACTATTATGCTTTGATAGATTTTTTCCAAGCATCCATAGCTTGTTTGAAAGCACCTATTTTAGGCTTTTAGCCATAGCAGCAAGGCAGTGAACTGTTTGATAAAATGCTTTGGTAGACATGTATGAAAAATGTGGTAGCATAGACAACTGTCACCATCTGATATTTATGTAGTTGTAGTATGTTTTGTGCAATGTAATTAGTGATATGAATATAACCAACAAAAATTTATTTTCTATAATTCATGGATTGAACTCTATATTTTATATGCTCTCAATGTTTGTATGCTATGAAAATTCCATTAATTTTTTTTAAAAAAGTAGTATGCTATGTGTGATACAATCAACAATGTAAATTTTATATACTGATTACTCTTTCTTTTTACATAATCTAACGTATTTCAAACTTTTCATAGGCTGCCCGACACATCAAAGGCAACAAAGGAAAGACTAGAAAAGTACGAGCAACACAAACTTGGCTCTGGTGGTTATATGAAATTAGCCACATGAATTGTAAGTATCAATAAATGAAATATTGCACCCAAATTATAATAAATTGAAAACAATTTTGGTTTTATCACACCATAGAAGCAAAATTCATGATCTTCTAGAAAAATGTAGGGCTCTAAATTCAATAGAGTTCCCACAGAAGAGGACCTGAAGATTGCCTTCCAGCAAGGCTATGGAGCCATGGTTGAATGCCTAAGAGTCTTGACTATGCAAACACAATCTTCCATTGCATCCAACATGCAAGTAAATAAACTCAATAAAGTTTATTTAAAATTGAATACTTGTGCAATCTATTCAATGTTAATTTCCACCATAAAGTAATTACATGCCTATTTGTTTTAAACATTCAAGCAATGATAATACTGCATATGACATTGGAATGCAGCCTGGTGAGGGTGGAGCAGAACGTGTAGATGAAGGTCATGGTGTGCATCTCGGTACTTTAAAGCATGTAGAGCATGATCAACATGTTGAGCATGATCAGGCTAGAGAAGATCAAGAATATAATGTGGCCCCATCAGGTAAAGAAGACCACTCTAAAGTTCTTTTAAACATATTTAATTGCAATTGGTGTATTAATTAATGTAACCTTTCATGTTTCAACTTTAGAGCATGTAGAGCATGATCAATGTGTTGAGCATGATCAGGCTAGAGAAGATCAGGAACATGATGTGGTCCCATCAGGTAAAGATAACCACTCTAATGTTCTTTTAATCAATGAAATACTTGTAACAATAATAATAAAAAATATTAGTTTAACATTTCTTTCTTATTGCAGCAGATCCCCCCTTGAAGCAACGTCCACATCATGAGCAGACAACTACATGTACATTAAGATCACAAGCAGAGGGTGGAACAACTAAAGGGGGGATAGATATTGATTTAGAAAATGATACTCCACTTCAGCTTTATGTAGCTTTAAAAAAGAAACAAAAAAAAAGTGATTGTAATCATATCATGACAACCATATTTTTGATAATATGTAAAACTGAAAGAATGAATATTATATGTTAATGAATGAATGTGAATATGTTAATTAATGAATGTTATATGTTAATGAATGAATGTTATATGTTATTAATGGATGAATGGATGTTATATGTTATTAATGGATGAATGAATGATTAATGTTATATGATTGGGTATGGGGAATTGAGAGTGATGTGAGGGCGAGGGAGGGGCCAAATCAGCTTCCACCATCACGTGGTTGGCCCTGTTAAGTAGAGAATATTAAACTATTCTAGAAACAAAGAGAAGCTCAATAAGGTAATGCACTTTTCAATATAAGAAATGCATTGTTTGAAGCATCAAACCAATATGCAGTCAGTAAGTATGATCATTTGTCAGTTTCTGCAATGGTACATTCCACAAATTATTATTTTTTTTTAAAATTTGCCGCTTCATCTCAATTTCAACGACAACCACCGACGAATCAACAAAAAGGCTCGACGAAGTTGCTATAGCTGTGACGAAGATTTCGTCGTAACTCCTTGCCAATTTTGTCACAATTTCGACGAGATTTTGGCATTGCTACCTTGCCACACCTTGCCCATTTTGTCGCAATTGCGATGAACTTTTAGTGTTCTTCTGAGGCTACTCCTTGCTAATTTCATCGCAAAGTCAACGAACTCTTGGTGTTGTTTTGAGGCTACTACTTGAATATTTCATCGCACATTCGATGAACATTTGGTGTTGTTTTGACACTACTCCTTTCCCATTTCGTCGAACTAGCGACGAACTTCTAGTGTAATTCGTTGATGGATACACAAAGTTTTTGTCGATATTCCGACGAATGTCTGAGGCATTTCACGATGCCTTCGATCGACGATTCTTCACCATTAGTTCGACGTTTAATTTGTCGTTAGATGTTTGACGAAAAAACTATGATAGAAATATTTTTGCCATTTTGTCGCTCTTCCGACAAAGATTTGTCGAGCAACCGATGAATGACTGTCGAGAAATGGTGTCAAATTCAGTAGTGGAAACATATGTGCCTCATATGAAATCTGGAATAAAAAGATCGAAGAGCTTATGATAAGTATTGGGTTAAGTGAAGCCCAAATTAGCATATTTATTTCATAATTCGAAATGCTTTCTCATTTTGTAATTACTTCTATTGGCATGTGTGGCCAATTTAGAGGTTGTCTATTTCTAATGGATTTTTCCATTAATTGGTTGGAGATTGATTTATATAATTAAAGCTGTTGGCTGAATGTAATCAATTCAGAACTTGAGAATTAATAAGAGATAATCCCTGAGTGTGGACGTAACCATCAAATTGATGGTGAACCACGATAAATCTGTGTTCTTGTTTTGTGATTGTTTTTAATCTTTTATTTCTGCAATTTCTTTTTCACTTTATTCTACAAATTATATTCAACAATTGGTATTAGAGCGGGTTGGAAAAATTTGGTGCAGGAAATTGTGAAGAAATTCTGCAGCCATAGAAGATGCAGACAAGTGGAAAATAGAAAAGTTTGCAAGACAAAATTTTGGCCTATGGAAAGTGCATATGAAATCCCTTCTCATCAAGCAAGATCTTTTGAATGCATTGGCTGGAAAAACCAAAGGGCAAGGCTCTTTATTTGATGAAGAATGGGAGAAGCTAGACAAAAAAGAAAGAGCTACAATCTTCCTGTCGTTGTCCAACAATGTCTTATTTAATGTCTCTGTAGAGAAGACAACACAGGAGTTGTGGGACAAATTGTCTTCCATGTATGAGATAGCTTCTGCTTCCAATAAGGTATTTATTATGAAGAAATTGTATAATTTAAAAATGTGAGGAGAAGTTATGCCCAATCATTTGAACGAATTCAATACATTAGTTACCTAGTTGATTTCTGTAGGCATAAATTTGGATGATGAGATAAAAGCTATTTTATTACTGTGTTCTTTACCAAATAGTTGGGAAGGTGTTGTGATGGTAGTGAGCATTTCGGTGCCTGCCAAAAGCAAGCTGAAATTCGATGATGTTGCAACCACTTTACTGAGTGAAGATATGCAGAGAAAAAATAAGGAACTCTCATCTGGTGAGGCATCAACAACTATAAGTATTGGTAATAGAGGTAGAAGTAAAGAAAGAGGCAAATATAATAATCGAAGAAGGTCAAAATCTAGATCGCAGTCAAGAGGAAAAATAGGTTCCTGTTGGTTTTGTGGCAAGCCAGGCCACACAAATAAAAATTGCTGGAATTATAAGAAGACACGGGACATAGTCATTTAAAATCAAGCAAACACTGTAGGTGAAAAGAATGATGGTATTTTGATCTTGGTTGCTGGAGAAACAATTGCAAACTCTTGGGTATTTGATTATGGAGCTTCTTTCCATGCTACTTCTTGCAAGCAAGCTTTTACAAATTTTCAAGAAGGTGCTTTCGGTAAGGTTTTTCTTGGTGACAATAAGGAATGTGAAATTGTTGGTAAGGGTGATATAGTTTTAAATTTAAAAAATGGTAGTCAATGGATTTTAAAGGATGTGAGATATGTTCCTTTATTGAAAAAAATAATAATTTATGTCAGTCAATTAATTGCTTTTGGGTGTGATGTTAAATTCTCTTTAGAAAATTGGCAAGTAACAAAAGGGGTTTTAGTGATTGTTAAAGGCAAGAAGTTGGGTAATCTTTATATTTTAAAATTCCATCGTGAAGTGGGAGCTACCATGACAGTCATGGACAACAATTTAGAAATTTGGCATAAGAGGCTCGGTCACATGAGCAAGAAAGGGCTTGAAGTAATGCTTCAACGAGACTAGCTTCCCGGCTTGAAATCAATGGATTTTCAGTTCTGCGAACATTGCCTCTATGGAAAACAAAGCCAAACTAGCTTTTTGAGGACAAGCCATGGTCAGAAAACTACTCCTTTGGAACTTGTGCATTCAGACATTTTTGGTCCTACTAAGGTAACTTCATTTGGTGGTTCCAATTACTTTGTCACATTTCTTGATGATTATACTCGAAAAGTTTGGATTTACATGTTGAATAAAAAATCAAAAGTTTTTTCAAAGTTTAAAATTTTTGAGGCTCATGTTGAAAATAAAATAGGGCATAAGATTAAATGTCTAAAAATTGAAAATAGAGGAGAGTTTTTTTCCTCAAAGTTTGATAATTTTTGTGCAGACAACGACATTCGTAGAATCAAGGTGGTCTCATTCACCCTTCAAGAAAATGAAGCAGCTGAGCGGTTGAATCAAACAATTTTAGAGAGAGCTCATTGTATGCTCTCCAATGTCGGGTAGGAAAAACAATTTTGGGCATAGGCGTGCAACATTGTACTTGATCCCACAATAGTGGTTTACAATTTTTGGCCAAACTGGACACTGAAATATTTTTTTTAACTAAATCTTCACTTTTGTGCACCTATAGAGGCTAAATCGTGAGGAATTTGAAGATGATGCAAACTAGAGTTTCGTGATATTTTGTCTATAGATTCTAAATATAGTTTTTTCAAAAAATTTAGAATCAAATTTCACTTCTTTTTCCATCTCCCTCAAAAACTAGTTTTTTCATAAAACAACATTTTTAAAAAGTGACTCTCACCATATAACACATAATTTTTTTTCTATGAAGTCCATAAAATTATAATTCTTTAAAATTTAAATTTTTAACTCTAATATCTAGTGCTTCCACTTGGTTAGATAGCTTTTATTGAATATTTTTTCTTTAATAAAGTTTTGAAGTCAAACCAATTACAATTTAGACAGCGCAACCATATAATACAACTTTTTTTTGTATGTATCAAAATTCAATTTTATTTTTTTTGTTGGTTCAAGGACTTAAATATATAGTGCACTCATATTTTTCATTTTTTTTTTTTGATAATCTACTATTTGTCCACATGTGCATAACATAGAGCTATATTTTTGGTGAAAAACCTACATTCACAAGAAATAAAAAATAAATATAATAATAAAATTAAATTTATTTAAAATTATATTTTTTGGGAAGCTTATAATAAGGATTACATACTTACAAAAAATAAAATTTAAATTAATTCATATGATCCGCCAAAAAGTAAATCAAAAGTGGTTTTTTATCAACATTTTGATAGGTGTAAAAGAGACTTCGTTATAGGTATGGTTTAAAACTAACGAGGTTTTATCCAAGGGGGTTTGATCTGAGGTAGTTTGATCAAACCTTCTTCAATTGGAATGCTTTAAATAGAACTTTTTTAAGGCTTAAATCATTATATTTTCTAAAAATATGTGATTTTAGCAAAAATTAGAATCTCCTAGAAATTGTAAACCAGCTTTGTGGGATCAGATAGCATATTTGATCAACCATGCCCCGTCATCTCATTTAGATTTTGGCATTCCTGAGGAGAGGTGGCTTGGGAAGAGAGTTTCCTATCATCATTTGCAGGTGTTTGGCTATGAAGTGTTCGTACATATTCTAAAAGAACAATGAATGAAGCTTGATTTTAAATAAAAAAGGTGCATTTTTCTAGCCTATGGAGAAGATCAATTTGGTTTTAGGCTGTGGGATCCCATTGCAAAAAAGATTGTGCACAGTCAAGATGTTGTCTTTAATGAAAAAATTTCTCAGGTTTGTAGCCTCTAAATAAATCTTCTGATGAATATTTTGATGTTGATTTATTTGACAATGGTTGTGTCAAGCAAACTTCTGTGTCATTTTCCCAGCCTTTAGTAATTTTTTCAAATTCGAGCACCCCTGCTTGTTCACAACCATCGAATTCACTTACTCTTCCTTCAACTTTCGCATCCCCCATTTATACCAATGCACAACCTACATTGTTTAATTCGCAACAGACACAAGGTATTACAAAGCCTTTAGCAATTCAATCGCTACCCTTTATAGGTGAAACATAGCCTTTACAAACTAATTCAATGTCTACACAACCTATTTTAAGTGAAACACAACCCTCATTTGTTACACAACAGCCTCTAGGAAATGAGGCAATTCCCTCAATAGCTAATTTGCTTCCTTCCATTGTTCATTCGCAGCCATCTTTAATTAATATGCTACCTCCTCCAATTGCTATACAGCCTACACAAGACAATTTACAACCTCTTGTAAGTGAGGCACAAACATCACAAACTAATTTGCTGCCATCAATGATAAATGTGCAACCTTTACGAATTCATCTGCTTCCCTCAACAAATTTGCAGTCTTCAATGTCTATTAATGCTCCATTAACATGTGTGCAACCCTTCATGCTACCTACATAGCTTGATCAATGTCCTTCGCTGCTTGTAGTATGTGATTCGTAGTCTTTACAAAAGAAAACATTGTCTCCTTTACTTAGTTCGTAGCCTCAACCAGTGACCTTATTAATGCATAATCAGGGGAAGAGCATTAGGGGTATACAGGGGAAAAAAATTAGAGAAACTAATGAACAAGGGAGATAGACAGGGCAGTGGTGTTCATTTACACAATAATTAGGAAAATGTAGAAACATAGGAAAATTTGTAGTGTGAAATTGATCCTCAATCAAGAAGATCAACATGGAAGGAAAACTACCACAAAAGTATGATGATTTTGAGTTATTTTCATATGATAATTATGATTATGAATTATTGTTATGTGGTGAGGCAAAGTTGGCAACATTCAAACAAGCTTGCAAAGATGTAAATTCAGTAAAATGGATGGAGGCAATGAATGAAGAAATGAAATCTTTGCGAGCAAATGACACTTGGGATTTGGTTCCTCTTCTGCCAAATCGAAAACCTCTGAAGAATAAATGGGTATATCCTATGAAAGAGGACGAGGGAGGTCATCAACATTATAGAGCCAGATTGGTCGTCAAAGGTTTTTCTCAAGAAAAAGGCATTGATTTTAATGAGATATTTTCACCAATTGTGAGAATGACCACCATTCGAGCAATGTTAGGATTGGCAGCCATTTGGGATCTTTAACTTGAGCAATTAGATGTCAAAGCTTTTTTTCTTCATGGAGATGTTGAAGAGGAATTATACATGGAACAGCCTGAAGGTTTTGCAAAACTGGGTCAAGAGCATTTATATTGCAAATTGAAGCAGAGTTTGTATGGGATCAAGCAAGCCCCCAGGCAGTGGTATTTAAAATTTGACAGCTTCATGACTCAGCAACAATTTATTTGTTGTGATTCAGACTCATGTGTTTATTACAAGAAGCTTCCAAATGGTGAGTTTGTCATTTTATTACTTTATGTTGATGCTATGTTGGTTGCTAGCAATAGTGTGAGGATAGTTCATGAGTTAAAATAACATTTATCTCAGAGATTTTTCATGAAGGATTTAGGGGCAGCAAAGAGAATTCTTGGGATGAATATAATCAGGGATAGGAAAAAGAGAGAACTTAGATTATCTCAAGAAAAATATATTCTTAAAATTTTAGAGAGATTCAATATGAAGAATGCCAAATCTGTGAGTACTCCTTTGGCTAATCATTTTAAATTATCCTCAACTATGTGTCCTAAAAAAAATGAAGAAAAAGAACACATGAAGTGTGTTCCATACTCATCAGCAGTTGGCAACTTGATGTATACCATGACTTGTACTCATCCAGATATTGCTCAAGCAGTGGCAGTTGTCAGTAGATTTATGAGTAATCTGGGTAAACATCATTGGCAGGCAGTACAGTGAATATTGAGGTATTTAAAAGGTACTTTTGATCATGGTTTATGTTTTGGTCGTAAGGACATAAATCTATGAGGTTATGTTGATTCAGATATGGCTAGAGATTTGGATAAAAGGTGTTCTACCACCAGTTATGTATTCACTTTTGCTGGGGTAACGATCAGTTGGGTTTCTCGATTGCAACAGGTGGTTGCACTTTCTTCTACAGAAGCACAATATATTGCTCTTTCTGAAGGGGCAAAGGAAATGATTTGGTTATAGAGATTGATAGGTGATTTATGGTTTCAACAATCAGTTTTCACTCTCTTTTGTGATAGCAATAGTGCTATTCACTTGTCAAATAATTTAGCTTTACATAATCAAACGAAGCACATAGAGTTGTGATATCACTTCATTCGCCATTCTATAGAAGAAGGCAAGCTGCAAGTGGAGAAAATTGACACAAAGTTGAATCCAGCTAACATGTTGACAAAGGTAGCTCTAAGGGAGAAGTTTGAATTTTGTAGAGCTTCTCTCAGACTTATGTAGCTCCAACATTAACTCTGCAGCGGTGGGATATCTCTAAGCAGCAATTTGGTCTTCAAGTGGGAGATTGTTGGGTTCAGTGAAGCCCAAATTAGCATATTTCCTTCATAATTCAAAATGCTTTCTCATTTCGTAATTACTTCTATTGGCATGTGTAGCCAATTTAGAAGTTGTCTATTTCCAATGGATTTTTCCATTAATTGGTTGGAAATTGATTTATATAATTAAAGTTGTTGGCTGAATGTAATCAATTCAGAACTTGAGAATTAATAAAAGATAATCCCTGAGTGTGCACGTAGCCATCAAATTGATGGTGAACCACGATAAATCTGTGTTCTTCTTTTGTAATTGTTTTTAATCTTTTATTTTTGCAATTTCTTTTTCACTTTATTCTGCAAATTATATTCAACAATAAGCACAACGATGTCAGACCACAAAGATGTGGAAAGAAGGCATGCAACTCCTGGTAATAAACATGCCATTAACACACAAACGCTCACTCTCGCAGTTAGAATGTGGAGACTATCACTAGCAAAAGTATCTAACAGTTAACATTTTTTTGATAAGTCCAAACTGTTACGAGAAAAGTCGAAAGAGATTTTATGGAGTGCCACAAATTGAAGAGCAAGAGGGCCCAGAACCAGAGACTCTAGTGGAATCCAATGCTTCCTTTCCTGAAATCACTCCACACATCTACCCCAATCAATATAATTGGAAGGCACCCATATGCAAGTATCCCTAGAGTGAAGATGAAACCAATTATGCAGCCAAAAATTTCACCAATCTCACAACTTTTTGTAAAAGCGTACCTAGAACCGTCTGATAACCCCATCTTAGAAGTGAACTGGTACACTGTGAAAAATAATCTCACTCTGCTATTTAAAAAATATTCAGGTCTGAATAATGAAGTCAAAAGAAGACAAATTTATCCAAGTATCATGTGGTGGGAAGAATTCTAGACAATATTGTGTTTTGTCACAATTGCAAATGGAGGCCCAGCGTATCTATAACCTTGATGAAATTGTGGAATTTGACTCAATATATAAAAAATAAAAAAATAAACAATGACACAAGACAAGTCTTCTAACCTCGACAAAATTTTAGGGCACGCGTATTCATAACCTTGATGAAATTGTTCAAGTCAAGAGAAGAAAGACGTCTCTTAGTTTTAAATTCGATGATAGTCAATTTTTATACAATTTTGAGTTGTAGATCATATCTATTAATAAAATGATTCTAGATATGTATTATGTCAAACATCAAGGCTGTAAAGTCCAGGTCAAGTTTGCAATCATGGATTTGTTTATGGATTTTTTAAAAAAAAATCAAATTCAAATTTGTGCAATGCATCTAGTTATACTTTATTTTTTTTATTTATATGATGTTCATCTATTTTGTTTTTTCTTATTTTTACAATTGATGGTATTTAGAAATGTCTAAAAAGGATTGTAATTATGTCACAAAGAAAATATTTTCCTAGGTTAACCTCCACAAATGTGTATCAACAAGCAAGGGTCTTAATATGATGTATGCAAATTTCTTACTTATTTTAGTATGTCAATTATATGTGTTTGCTATTTACTTCTCTTTTAAGGATCTAGGTTGAGAGATAACTTTCAAATACATATGTATTTATAAAATGAAAACAATAAAATGTCTTCCAATTCTAGCACATGTAGAGACAACTTGTACAAATATAGAGATGAATATATAAGAAGATGCAAAATATTCGTGTGTTAGGTATGGAGTCTATGAGAATGTATGGTTAATAAATGAAAATTATCTACCAATATTGATGTTGTAATTTGAACATATGATCTCATATGCCTCAACCATAATTTAAACAAGAATCTCTACCATTATACATGCATTTGATTGATATTATTCACCTCATGTACATCTTTAGAAGATTAAAAAATGTAACAAATTTTGTTGATCCCCTATTTATGATTCATATAGTCAAAAAATTTATGATCTGTGCCTCCTAAAAAATGCATTAACTATATTAAGGAAATTATCTTGTGTGCATTACACAATTTATCAATCAAACCCTTCAATTCCTCACACTATGAAGCTTGAATAATGCATTGCATTATTGAATAGATCAATATCATCCAACCTTGAAATAGAGAATAGAGACTAATCCTTGATAAATAGATAGACTACAAAATTATTTAATTAATCCAAGGGTTTAACTAAGTAAAAGGAGGGGAGGTTAAAAAAAAATTCTTATGTCTGCGATCAAATTTTGTTATTGTTTATTAACATCACCATATATAGATAGCTAAGGTGAATAATTTTTAAAAACATTGAGTTATAGGTTCATTTATAGATAAATGGTTTGGATCCAAAGCTATCAAGATCATATCCACAAACATAAAATTCATCTAAGGTATAAAATAGTTAATTTCATAGTAACAATGGAGTCATTTGACATAAAGATAATTTATAGATGTGCATAGATGAAGCATCAAAAAACATATGTTATAGAAATTGCTAAATTAAGCTTTAGAGCTAAATATTCAAATCCCTTTTATTAATCAAATTTAGCATAATAATGTGTACCACATTTTTTCCTTTAGGGGCCACTTAAATTAGCATTTTCCTAAATTCGTTATATTTAATCAATAATAACAAACAAAATGCTAAGAATTTAAAGATGGTGGAAGCAAGTTATTTGTGATCTTTTTATTTTGATTTTATTGATAATTAATTTAAAATTAAAAAATCATATTTGATTAATTTTAAGTGAATAATTTATTATACTTTTATTATTTCATGGATTTGAGCTTCATGCATCTTTGAGTATACCAAGGACATTCCTTAGAAAGACATGGTTCAAATATAGTGAACCCTTCAATTGTTTGGTCTTTGTAGTGCATTGGTAAGTGGTTATCCTTAGAATGTTAATCACACCATACTTATAGAATGGAATAGTAGGCCATATATAATCTACTCAAATCCCCTAGTGCGAAATTGATAATCAAAAGTGGTCATTGCATTGAGATCAATAGGCCATACTATTCATGATTAGGAATTCACTTAAATAGTTAAGACATTCACGTTTCTTCATTATCTTCTTGATTATGATAAACCTATTCAAAAAATTGAGTCAAACATCTACAAAGTATAGCCCAATCAAAGTGAAAAATCATGATCACTTTTTATGACCAGTTGACACAAAAACCCCTATGAACGTGGTTATGATGATAGCCTTCAATATCATGATGAATATGATGATGATAGTCTTGTCAACCAAGTTAAAATACCAATGATACCTTTGAAGACATTATCTTGAGAAAGCTTGTCATAGTCCTTAGTTTCCCAATCATGAATAATCAAGAGCCTTTAGAAAAGAACATCATAGCACCAAATATCCATCAAATAACAATTATATATATAAGTCATATCTATAAAAATGAAAACACTTCACTTGATCTATTACTAAGATACCTTATAATGATAGGATCCAAGATTCCCAAAAAATATGACCCTAAACATTTATGTGGAAACCTTCCAAATTAAAAGTTTCATAAATGACTAATCTTAATCCATAAAATAATTAACTTTTTATCCATCCATCAAAATACCCCACATCCATCAATATTAATCCTAATATTATTCTATCAAATTGTCTATTTTCTTATACGAATCAGGTAAAAAACCAACTCTACCATCTACATGTCCCCCATCAATCCCTCCAAATATTAAACCACCAAACCTTATATCCATCCATGTTAATCCTAACCTTGAACCATCAAACCCTTCATCCATCCAAATAATAATCCTGATCCATCAAACCTTGTGGATACTAAATCATTCATCAAGGGATCTCTTACCTAAAGTGACCCATGTGTTAACTAAATAAGTGCAAAAAGTTGGGTTCACTTTTGGTGGAAGTGTAAGGCTTGAAAAAAATCCCAACAAGAATAGACCTATTTTATAATCAATCTCTTTAACCTAAATGAATGCTCATATAAAACCAACACTCATTTTTATATTGAAATGGGCATCCATTTATGTTTACATCATGCTTCCACTCCTTTATAGAAAAAGTATGCATTTTGGAGTGGGTGCATATTTCATAAAATTTAAAATTTAAAATCCACCATTTTGATATATTTTTAGGATTGGTAACCAAGTCCTCAACCTTGGACTTGCAAGTGCAATGTCATGAAAATATCAAGAGAAAAATTGGCTTTAACAATATGGTTAATGATTTTTTTTTCTTTTTTCTTTTTTTACAAAATTAAAACTTATTATAGATAGAGATTTCTATTTTTCAAATATGTATTTTTTTAATGAATGGACTTGATTTTTTTTTATTAATTAATTTCTTAAGAAAGTGGTCCATAAATGTGAAATACTAGGTATTTCTATTCTTTTAACAATTTTTAATTTTAATAGTTTTTTATAGAAATTATATGTCATCAATCTAGACATCATTCTTTACATAATGAAAAAAATCGTTATCATTATTTTAGCTTAAATTATATTTTCCATACATAAGTAGTTTTCAAAAATAACAATTGGGGCTAGTAAAAAATTAAATTAAAAAATGGAAATAAAATTATAAAAATATCCTTGTCAAACTTTTTTTATTTTTAGATAAGAGGAAAAAATCTTGAAATATTATTAATAGTATAAATGTTATAAAAATAAATATATGTAACATAGAAAATTACAAAGGAAATATGTCCAGGGGACTAAAACAAAATGAAACAAATGCTCCATATACTAGGTACTTTATGGTTTGAGGCCAAACCAAAAAAAAAAAAAGTCTTATATCCTCATCAAAATTCACTATAATACACATATTTTCCCAAAATTAATTAGAAAAACATATTTTATATAGGTTAACCTATGCTTTATGTACACATGCATGCTTTTTATTAAAAAAAAAAAGGTAGGGAAAGGGCCTTGATCCTAAGAGTATAGAACAACAATAGTAGAGAAAATCACAAAATAGGCACCAAGGCAATCAAAACACCTACAACCAAGGAAGGCATGTAGGCCAAACTAAAAGCCTAAACCAACATAATAAAATCCCACTATATAACAAAACTAGACATAGAGGATAGAGATAACCAAAACAAAACAAAAAAAAACAAAAAAAAACAACAATTCTAAGTAGTCCTCGTTCCTTAGGACCAATAAAGAGGTACCAATCATCCTTCAACATGTCAAGGGAGTCTACCTAGTCTTTCTCTATCTTGTCCTTGCTACCTTTAACCAAAAAAATATCCTCACGGTTCTTACCATTCTTCCTCCCTTTTTCGTGATCTTAGAATGACTTGAGATGGTTCTAAAAATAGCTCTTTGCATTTTTCCATCCATTATGGAGATAAGGCTTCCTAGATAATTTTCCATAACCATAAGGTTGTCCATAACACTAGATCCTAGTCAATCTTAGATTCCATTATAGAGATACAACCATGTAGGTCATTTAATTGCTCTTTACTTGATCTTCTAGAGACTCAATTACATTGTCATCCTCTTGCCTAATTTTTACCCTCTCATCATCATTGTCCACTTTGTCCACATCATGGATTGTCTCCCTCTCATTAATACTATCCTCATTAACCCCCTCAGGATTCACCTTGTCATCACTATTATTTTCTTCATCCTCCCCATTTTCCTTTTCCTCCTGTTCATCCTCATCATGCATGTTAGGTGATCCCACAAAGCTGGTTTACAATTTATGGGAGATTTTGATTTTTGTTCAAATCACATATTTTTAGAAAATACAATGATTTAAGCCTTTAAAAGTTTCATTTAAAGAATTCCAATTGAAGATGGTTTGATCAAACTACCTTAAATCAAACCCCCTTGGATAGAACCCCGCTAGTTTTAAACCATACCTATAACGGAGTCTCCTTTACACCTATCAAAATGTTGATAAAAAACAACTTTTGATTTACCTTTTGGGGGATCAAATGAATTCACTAAAAATTTATTTTTTGTAAGTATGTAGTCCTTATTATAAGCTTCCCAAAAAGTATAATTTTAAATAAATTTAATTTAATTATTATATTTATTTTTTATTTCTTATGAATGTAGGTTTTTCACTAAAAATAAAACTCTTTGTTTTACACATGTGGAAAAATAGAAGATTGTCAGGAAAAAATTTGAAAAATATGAGTGCACTAGATATTGAAGTCCATGATCCAACAACAAAAAAATTGATACATACAAAAAAATTTATGCATTATACAGTCGCTCTATGTCTGAATTCTAATTTGTTTGACTTCAAAACTTGATTAAAGAAAAAATAATCAATAAAGAACTATATAACCAAGTGGAAGCACTTGATATCAGAGTTACAAATCTAAATTTGAAAGAATTAGAATTTTATCCTTCATATAAAAAAAGTTATGTGTTATACGGTGTCACTTTTTAAAAATGTTGTTTTATGAAAAAAACTAGTTTTCGAGGGAGATGGAAAAAGAAATGCAATTTGATTACAAATTTTTTGAAAAAAATATATTTAGAATCTATAGAAAAAATGTCACAAAACTCTAGTTTGCATCATCTTCAAATTCCTCACTACTTAGCCGCTATAGGTTCCCAACTTTCTTGTTCATAATGAGGAAAAAACTCTGCATCAGAAGAATCCTTCTCTTCCTCTTCAAAGACAAGGTTTTTTCCTTTTTGATCTTTACCTTTTATCTAATACCCAACACTAGCTAAGCTAGTAGACCTACGCCCCTAACTGAAAAGGGCCAAAAATTCCTATCATTTTATGAATGTTAGAACCAAGTTCAATATCATCCATAATTTCAATTTTACACCTTGTATCCCTTGACGTGTACAAGTATCCATTTTCCATTTTTAGGGACATGAAGACATGAAGAGGGTTTTCTCTTTTTAGGGGTAAATTTTTGTACCTCATGTTTGAGCGAAGGAGCAAGGGTTTCAACAATTTTTAAAGCACTCTTCTTTAGGTTTTTATTTTGACCTAGAAGAGGGTTTTTGGGAGACTAAAGGGAGTTATTTTCAATCAAATTAATCTCCAAGAGTTTGACACCAGAGATAGGGAAAGGTTGTAGGGTGGAGGCAAGAATATTCTTATAAAGGGTTAAAAGAAGGCCCTAAAAGGTGACCTTAAAAAAGTGATTTTTGTACATCATATACAAAATTAATTTGTATCATCTAGGTATTAGAATAAATTACATATTTAAAACTAGACCCAAAATCCTACATTTGGTATCAACGGTCTTTCTTAAGATTAAATATGTGTAATTGCTTCAATTTTTTACTCCAAGTATGAAAAAGTTTAATTTTTATATAAACACTTCCACTTTTTGGCCAAAAAGTGGACCAAACTTCTTGCATTTACCTAACCTTACCAAAAGAAACCATTGGAAAATAAGAGGCTCCTTCATGTCAAATATGAGCTAAAAAGAAAATATACTTGACCAACTCCACACCACAAGTAAGAAATTGGAAACCTTATCCCCTTGCATAAGTCCTCCATCACCCAAACCTTCAAATTTTAAGACAAAATATAATCATTCCCATCAATAAGATAAATATTGTCAATCCAATAAATAAAATTGCTTCAACCCTCCCAAATTACCTATAAAGGCTATTATCTAAGGGACACTAGCAATATGTAAGACCCCACCTCGTAATTGAATAATACAATCTTAATTTTGTTATATATTCTCCTAAATAGATACTTAGATATATTTTAGACAATGCATAGTGTGCTTGTGTGACAACGTGCTTGTATTTCATTTTGATGTGTGTTATTATCATTTCCATAAAGGTATTAGACACTTGTAAAATATGAATATGAATTGGAATTTTAATGAAATTATTGTACAATTAAATCTTTTTAGCTAAAAAATTAATGTGGTATATGATTTTTGCTTATGATTTCATTGGTAATGTGCAGAAAGAAAGGGTGCTAGTATGAGAAGAGAAAATAAGTGAGAAAAAAATGAAAGAAATCCTCTTGTGGTTATGTATTTGATTTCCTTATTTTGAAGCTTAGAAGGAAAAAGAGTTATTTTGTCTATTCTTTTAGGTTGAAAGGATGTTTAATTGTGAGATGTAAGTTGGGCTTAAAGTTTAGAAACCCTTTTACCCAAGTGTGAAACTCGGATAGAACCTTAAGTGAATATTTAAAGAGGGTTGGTGGTCAATTTCTTGGGTTGGGAGGCATAAATAAACCCCCTAGGGTCTATACCATGGTGGTAGGGGTCAAGTGGGCATGCAATAGGGCTCCAAGGACATGATTTGACTCTTGAAAAGTCCTCATAATGAGGAGTGACGAATTTTGAGGAAAGGAAGGGGTGAAAAGATTGAGGGGTTGCTTAAGTGCATGTAACCCTCTTGCATAAGGAAAAGACCTTCATTGATGGTGGAGGTACACTCACACCTCCCCATTCAAGGGTTATAATTTTTGAGACTTCTATATAGTTGGGGAGGAAGAAGGAGTGGGGTGTTACCCGCTTCTCCTTTTGGAGAGTTCTGTTTGAAATTGGAGAGAAGAGGCGAGAGGGGAGGAGATATGGTTCTTAGAATATGGTGCTCAAACTAATTGGTTTGGAAAGGAAATATGGATAGAAGAGTTCAATGCCTTCACCTAAAGGAAAGAGATAAGTATTTTTCCTAATTCCACTTACCTTTGTTTTGGGTTGTAAGAAAGTGATATATTGTATGATTCATGATTGAAGACATAAAGTAGAGAACCTAGATACAAGAAATTATGTGCTATGATAGTGTGTCCCATTGTAAAATTGAGAAAAGACTCCATTTATCATTATGGAGCTAAAATAAATCCTTGCTCGGGAGTATAGCTATAGCCCACGAGGCTCCATGACGCCATTGTGGTAGGGTGGAGAGCAAGCTTTAATCAATGGTGTGTCCTTCATTGTGATTTGTTAAATTTGGTGTAGTATGGAAAGCTAATGTTTTAATGTAAAGTGGAAGAAAATGTAAAAGAGCAGGACTAAATTCATTGGTATGCACAAATCAGTTATCTTCAATATTATTTGTAACAATGTATGTAAAAGGGTGAGTGTTATATCTGATTTAATGAAGAAATAACAAGAAATGAAGGGAAGATTACATCCAATGTCATGTTACTGTTTCCTTTTTGTGTGTTATTCATGGTACGAAAAGAAAGAAAGAAAAAAATTAAGTGAAGAATTTGTATCTCATTGTATTTGGGAAGTTAAAATATTTTATGAGTTGTAATAATGGAAAAGTTGTGGGATAGAGCGAGATGTTATCAATGGGTATGTGCAGGATCATCATGGAAAAAACAAGCCCTTAAGTGGCAAAAAAATCAAAAAAATCAGAGTTAGGTAACATGACGTAAAAATTTGAATAAGTTATCTACATTATTTCAAAAATATGTAAGAATAGAATCTGTAGAAAATTAAATGTAGTTTCTAAACTACTAGGTTTATTTTATTTTTTAAAAATCTATTTGGTGAAAATTTGAAATTTCAATGCAATAGTACTTAAATTTCAGGGAAAAAATAAGAAGTAGGTGTTTGTCTGACCATCCTAACCGTGCAATAAAATGATAATATTTTTTATAATATTTTAGACATAAGTAGAAGACTCATATCTGGATGTGATGCATTTTTTTTGTAATTTTTTTCCAAGTAAATAATTAATTATGTTTTTTTATTACAACTTTTAAAAAATATAAAAAATCGTATGTCTGACCACCTTAACTTGGTCAAAACTTCATGAAATTCATTTTTTATATTTTTTAATCCTATAGTATGCGAAGAATAGAATGTGGTGCATCTTTTGGATTCAAAAAATGTGATACTATTTGAAAGATATAGATGTTTTTCAATTAGCTTATCAATTAGGACTTTAGTCATAATTCAAATAGAAAATGAATAATAATTATTTATTAAATTCAAAGTAAAGCATAATTTATATTGGTGGAAAGATGAGAATCTCCTTTCAAAACCCTTTTTATTTCATCAATTTTGAGTAAAAAATATTCATCAACCGCATACCCTACAAATACCCATCATATTGCCACTTTTTGGCCCATCATGATCTTGCACATACCCCAATGGTTATTCGAAGAAAATGTCTTTAAACTGTTTCGTATCATCTTTTGCATTTGAACAAAACAACAATATGTTTATTAAATTGTAAGAAAGAAGATGAAAGTATTGTGAATTAATTTAATTGTTTTCAACTATTTGATGAAAAGTGAAAGTAAGCAAAGTTTTCCCTTCCATATACTACTTGTTTTCTTAAAAAATAAGAATATATAGTTTATATGTGTAGGTGTGTGAAACTTAATAGTTCTCACCATGAAGACCTATTAACTGATATATCAGTTGTATATACACTCCCAAAGCCATGAAATTAATCTTCTAAAATGGAAAGATAATATGCATATTTAATCATTTATTTAATTCATGTTAAAGGATGAATATTAACAAATTGGTTGTATGGGAGGAGGGTCGTGAGCCCATAGAATTAATATTTAACCATTTATTTATTTTCTACTTGAAATACCACAAAATAAAACAACGTTACAATCTAATCCTTATCGAACCAAAATAAGATATTAATCAGCTTATGCAGACGGAGAAATTAGAAAAAATAATTATAGATAAATGTGTGGAAAAATGGTGTTGGAATCCCTACTAAGTGTAGCAACCGACATGGGATCTGCGAACTCCCTTGGAGGTGTCTTCCTTCATTTTGCACTAGCTCTACAAAGTATGGTGAAACAAATTCCCCCACCTGCAATACCCTCTCAATACCAATGTCGACACCGGAATTATATCATTAGGGTTGCAAATAATAAAGAAAGATATGTACACAACAAAACCAATACATAATCATTTAGCAAAGGATTTCAAAATGAAGCATAAGCTAGGCATTTAAGTCCAATGTTACACCAAATAGTTAAGCAGCCTGAAGCAATCGCCGATCAACTCTTAGGAGACAAATGGATTTAAGGGATCTCTAGGATATGCTAGAAACATTATAATATATTATAGTATGCTTATACCAACAGATGTAGCCATGGATACTTATGTAAGAGGCGTCTGTTGTCACGTTAGGGGTGTTGTTTGCAAAAAAAATTGTGAAATTAAATTGGTTTTCACTATCTGGACGTGGCGCCCACTATACTACTTTCAGCCTGAGTGCACAATAAATGAATTGCCACATGGTATAGCTGGAATTATTATTGATTTCCTTGGTAGGCTCGATATGAATCTAGGAAGCGTATGGTACTGGTTAAATAAATCTATTCATTCCCCCCTATGTGGCTTGATACACTACTCAAAATTCTAGGCTAAGTACTGTCTAGGACTTCAATGCCATTAAGGGAGTTGGAAGATGAGTAGCTGGAGTAAATGACATTCCATCACTTGAGCATTATAATTTACAATGACCCCTTTTTTGTCATTATAGAGTTCAGTCAAATTTGGTGGGGTTGCTTAAAGAAGTAGTTTAGTGGCAATGTACTCTCATCTTAAATTATAGAGGTGACTCATTCAATAAATTTAAGGAAAACTATGAATATGTTATAGTTAACTCACTTTTCCAACTGTATAACATTCCTCACCCATGCCTGAAAACAAATTTTAACTCGTAGCCAATAATTTTGTTAAAGAAAAATGTTATGCTTTGGTAGGGATTCGTAGTACTTCTTTTTCTACAAACTATGCACATTATTTGTCATCGGCCTTGTGGATAGCACCACTCATTTTTCATGAGAAAAATAGTTGAACAACATAAAAATATATGGTATTAAAATTCCATCTTTCCAAGCAAGTGTACAGATTTATTTTAACATGTATGACAATATTTGTATGGCAGTAGTTTTTGGAAAAAATTAAAATAAAATTTGTAGCTTTTACCGTGATCACAACATAGAATAATTAGTGGTGCTAAAGGTTCCATTTTTTTGATGAATAGGAAGCTATCTATATTAGTTCAAATATAAATATACATATTCATAAAAAAAGGTGGGTGGTAGAGAGGCACACCCCAGGTGGGCAATGCCTAGAAAATTAACAGATTACATGGGCTAAGCCCAGAAGTCCAAAAATAACAAAGATAAAAAGGCCATTAAGTGACCAAGGAAGTTCTAGCAGAGCCAAGAGGGTCTCTGTCATCCAATTTTTTCCCCCATACATTAGCGGGGTCTAGAGTGATGTCACAGGAGGAGGACCCCAACCATCATCAACATATTTTTTATCTTTATCTTCTTCCTTGCGTCAGGGCGAGATTGCAAGTGCCATATGTAGGAACACTTTACTAGTAACTAGCCACCCAAATCCAAACACAATAGGATCATCAAAGGACCACCCACCACCATCGCTGCTCCCCAAAGCACCGCCAGAAGGCCACCCCTGAGTAGCCTGTGATGGAGGAGAATGGTTTCGCCGAGGAGTGCGAGAATCCTACCGAGGCAGGGGCTATAAATGGGGACACACAGAGCCACTCCGTTGTTGGCCCTTGGAGGGCAACCAACCATGAGAAGAGGTGGGCGAAGCGAGGACCTGAGCAATAGTACAAGGGGAATTGCCCTAGTGGTCTAGGAGAACTTGGAGGTGAGCAACCTCAAGTGCAACTTTGTTAGCTTGCACTTGAATCTGTAAAAGCACATTAGAGAAAATCATAGCTTTAGCATATAAAGATACATAAATATCCATTTGAAAATGAGAAAAAATGCAAGCATTTATGTCCTTCCAAATATTGAAGAGAATTTCCACCTTTAAAGTGTGCCAAAGTTGGGTGAATTTTGTAGGAATTCTAGGAGAATCTCCAAGCAACACCATATGCCACAAGAAAGGTTCTAGCCAAAAGGGCCAAAAAAAGTCATGAATCCAACTCCAAAGCTCTTGAACTATGGGACAAAAGCAGAAAAGATGCCTAAAACTCTCAGCTTGCCCACAAAAAGGGAAACGAGGGTCCCGAACCCCCAGGTGGACTAGCTGAGAGCCCATAGGCAAGCCCTAGAAAAGAATACACCAAGAAAAGTGGGAAAGCTTCAGCTCAACATGTGCAGACCAAGTGGCAACAAATCTTTTATGCCAAACATGAGCGGGAGATTAAAGAAGCCACCTCTAGTTCAAACTCTGAATCATAGGAAAATGTGGTGAGAGCCACCTATAACCAAGTTGAGGCTTGTAGTTTCTAAAAGGGGTGTTTGGATACCACTTCTAGTCTTTCCACCAAGGTTTGGTCCCATGAATTCCAACCTTATGAAGTATTTCAACAAGAATGAAATTCACCAGACCATCATAAGTAGTACAGTCCTAGTTATGAAGCATGTACTAGGCACGAAAAGCATCCCATGACATGATACACATGGTGGGTCTTGAAAAAATCTGTTGCACGGTCTAGATACCCTTGTGAAATATGAGCATCATAAGCCCTTGTGACTTAGCCAATAGTTGACCATTGCTAGCAAAAAGAGGAAACTACCAAACATTGTGCTAGTTGAGAGAAATCCCATCTCAAAAACTACAGCTAGCCCAACAGAGCCAAGGTTTGATAACTTACCGGGCCTACTAGATGCTTTTGGCCACAAAAGTCCCAACAATTTGGATTGGTTCATTCATGATTAGAAAGGTTTGAAAGCCAATCCCCTTCCAGGAAGGTCTATGAATAGGGAAGTTGGATTGAATACAATGCCTGAGAAGAATTTTCTAGGCCTCATCCCCACTAAGGGCACAAATAATCCATTTAAGACACAGAGTAGTCCCTTGTCATTGAGTAGAAAGTAACCCTAGGCCACCTGAATCTCTGGGAAGACAACATAATTCCCAAGCCACACGATGAAACCCTCTATGAGTTTCAGAGGAGCTCCATAGAAAATCACGAAATAGCTTCTCAAGCTTGCCATAGGCAGCTTTGGAGGGGGCCCAACAAGAAGAATAATAAACATGGGTGGCCACCAGGATTTTGGAACAAACCTGGCATTTCCTTGCTAAAGAGAGGGGCTTAGTAACCCAATATGCAAGCTTCTACTCAACTTTGGAGATCACGGCTTGCCAAAGCTCAGCCAAAGATTCCTAAAAAGAAAAGGGAATGCCCAGAAACCAAAAAAAAATTCCAAGCCCAATCCACTTCCAACCATATTGTTGTAGCCACGGTGGGGAGGGCAAGATAGATTGTCGGTAACACAAAGTTTTCTGTCACTGGATGGCAAAGCCGGAGGAAAGAAAGAAGGTATTAAGACACTCAAGAGCCACCGCAATGGAATCTTCATCCTCCAGAAGGGTTAGGAATGAGTCATTAGAAAAATAGCCATTAACAAGTTGAGCCTAAGACTTCGGCAGAGAAATGCCCCTGACTTGCCGCCGAGAAATCGCATTGGCCAAAAGATAACAAAAACCCTCGGCTGCAAGCACATATAAAGAGGGGGTCAGCAGGCATCCTTTCCTGATGGAACCAAAAATTCCAAAGGCAAAGGACTGATGACCATTGATGGTGATACAAGTTGAGGAATCCACAAAGAGAATTCAAAGAAATTGAATGAAATTGGGCCCAAAACCCAAGGCTTGTAGCATAACAAGAATAAACAGCCATTCAATGCGATCATAAGCCTTGGAAAAGTCAATCTTAATAAACATGACTTTCTAGTTTGAGCATCTAGCCCATTCCATGCCTTCCCAAACAATGATGATATTATCAAAAACAAATCTAGATTTGATGAACCCAGTTTGTTCTGGCGCACATTCTGAGGTAGAAGATGGCAGATTTTAAGAGCCAAAGCCTTGGCGATAATCTTGTAGGAGACATTAAGAAGCGTGATAGGTCTCCAATTACAGATGTCTTCTAGGTCACCTAGTTTAGGTATGAATTTTATGTTACCTTTATTGATTAAATTATCCAAGGAATTAGAGTGAAATGCTTCTAAGTAAACTTGATGTAGATCATGCCCAATATCGTCACACATGGATTTGTAGAATTCACAAGGGAATCCATCAATTCCTAGGGCTTTGTCATCAGCCATGGAGTACACAGCCTCTTTGAGATCATCAACTGATAAAAGTTGATCATAAATTTTTTTTGAGCTGAAGAAAGCTTATTTGGCACAACAGCAAGGCAATCCTCAAGGGCTTGCTATCGCACATGCGTGAATTCCTATGCAATGAAAACTTGCTCATAATGACGCACAAAGGCCTAGGGAATGTCAGGCAGCTCAGAGAGCACCTAAGCACCATCTTTAATTTTTTTAATGCCCGAGGATGAGTGCCTAGCACACAGAGCCAAGAAAAAAATCTTTGGAGGCACGATCACCAACTTTTAGCCAGTGTAACAGGGCTTTGATTTGCGCTCCTCAAGCAACATAGCTATCAATAATTTTTTTTTGTACCTTAGCTCAACCACCCTGACTTGTAAGGAAGGACAAAAGGGGTTGGCCGCCAAAGCCTTGGAGGTAGCATGGAGGTCAGTGGTGGTAGCCTCATAAAATTGTCGACAAAAAATAGCCGACTGGCACCCATAAATGCGCAAAAATCTAGCTGTGCAGAAGATAGCCTCATTCCACTAAGAAAACTAGCCTATATGATGAGCTGGATTGCACTCCAAATTCCAAACTCTATGAATGTGGGCCAGGGTAGGCTTGTGGTAGAGTAAAGACATGTTTAAAAAAAACTAAGTTTTACATGTACTAGGTTGTCGAGTCCCCCATTCAATGCAGAAGGAAATGGGGAAATGATCTGACAAGGTCACATCCACTAATGGCTTAACCGGGAGAGAGGAGCTATCAAATGAGAAAAAAATTTATGCCAAGATCATAGCATGATCAAGGTGCTTAAATATTATGTCAAAACTGACTCAGTAATTACACCAAGTGTGCCAAAGAGAATGAGCATGACAGCGACCAATATTGGGATCAAAAAGCCCCAATTTATTGTGTATGTAAAACCACACCTCCCTTTCCCTAGTTGTCCATCTGAATGGCAGAGTTCCATCTTTTTCAGATGTCGTTTCTACCATATTGAAGTCCCCATAGAGTAACTAGGTAGCAACTGGTAAAGAATCAACAATCCAATGCCAGAGAAAAGAGCGTTCCACAACATCATTAGAAGCATAGACATTAATAATCCCAAAGGAATGATTATCAATGTTGAGAAGGATCTAGACAAGTTGATGAGTGGGATCAGACCCATGGTTGACCACAAAGGAGTGCCACTGTGGGGCCAAAAGGATGACAACTTTTCCACGCCCAGCATTGTGGGTAGTACAAAACATTTTACTGGTTGGCCAAATAGAACGACTAGCCGCGACAAGCAGAAAACCAAAAATTTTAACTTCTTGGAGACAAAGCACTTCAACACCAGAGTACTTGCACAAGGTATCCCTAACAGAATACTTTCTAGAGAAGTCTGTCAAACCTCTGACATTCCATGAAAGGAATTTCATGAGTGAAACTCCATATTTTTGAAACTCGATTCCTCTTCATTCAGAGAAGAGAAATGATTATGTAAAAATTATGCAGAACTAATCCAATCTGAATGGCCAGGGAGGACATCCTCCATTTTTCATGAACATATTCTCCTTCTTCCCTAGGAGGGGAAGGGCTACAAGAACACCTGTGAGCTCCTATTACAGGAGAAGCCACATTCGGCTATGAAGCCACATTCGATTATGTTAACATGATAGCAGCCGGCCAAGGCATAGCCTTTGGCCTAGGCTATTGCGAAACATAATCAACTCCAACCGGAGCTTCTTTCCCCTTCATAGAAGGGTTTGAAACATCTTTCACTAGCTAAGAGGTCATGGGACCTGACCCAAAACCAATGGACTTATTCTTTTAGTTTGTAACCGTAGTCCATTTCGCATCAGGTTTGGTAGCAAATGTAGTCGCCGAACAAGGCTTTTCAGCATCTTATGGTGGAGAAGATGTACGAGGCACTGCTAAAGGGAAATCCTTTATCTTGTGGTCCACTGGCTGACACCTATAGCATGTGTTGGGTAAATTAAAATAGGTGACCTTCTAGGTGTGGTGGAAAGTTCCAATTTGATATCAATGGAGTCTTTTAAATCTTTGGAAAGGTCAACTTCCACACAAACCCTCTTTTGGGGGTGGGCCTAAAAGAACCTATCTGGCTCAATGCAAATAACCCTCCCCAGGGAGGAGGCTATACTATTCAAGAAAGGTACACAAGGCAAAGGTAGACCAAGAAATTCAATCTAGATTGGGACCCACAACTTAGTGTCATTTGAGACAGCAAAGTCACGAGTCCATGCTTGAAAAACTAATAGAGAGGATTGAACATACCAGGGCCCATGGCGTAAGATGGCCTGCACATGATTGACCTTCGTAAAGTGGAACAAAAAGAAACCCTTGGTTAAGTTTTGGACCATATCAAGGCGGACCCCATGAGGGACCCAAGCCTTGTTAACCCAATCTTTAAGCACACTTTTAGGGGGAGTTCTCCCAACAAAATACCCAACAAGGGTGTACTACTCAAGCCATTGACAGGCATAATCAAAATCTAGTAAAGGAAAAACCACATCAGCTAGTGAATCAGAGCACTTACCTCATGAAAGACTTTCGGAAAAAAATTCCAGGGACGTTTGTTTCGAGGAGGAGCCAATGATTATCGTCGTTGAACCACTAACACCAGCAAGAACTACTGGGTTAGAGCCAGTTGAAGGCATATTAAAACAAGAAACCATAGTAAATGTGGCCGTACACACAATAAAAGAGGGTTTTCCTGTGTAGGATGCGCAATATGACACAAAAGGGTGACCGCAGAAAACACAAAACCCTAGCAGAGCTCATACCTAAAGGTTCCATTTAAGTTGATCACAAATTATAGATAGGATGTTGTCATGGTTCATTAATCTACAGTAAGTTGGGCGGCTAGCTTATTCAGAACCAAAGCTTTAACAGATTCCAAATTCCATATGCCTTTTGTGTTTAAAAATCTAAAAAGGAGGTCACGTATAAGTCATAATTCTAAACAAGGTTAATACAAATTAGAATATATTCTTCTCAAAAAGAAAAGTTCTTAAGTCTAAGGAATAAATAAATTCGTGGGATTTTCTTAAGACTTAGGTTTCTATCTATTTATTTTAAAAATGATATTTATAAAATAAAATGAATAAAATTATATACATAGCTTTCTTTTCATTTTTTTTCTTCTTTTCTTATAATGTATATATATAATAAATTTTAATTGTGGTATTGTTTTATCTCTATATTCTTATAATATCTTATTTACTTAAATTTTCTTTTAGCATCAAAATTTTATATATATATATATATATATTAGAATAAATTAATGGTATTATAGATAAGATAATTTAACTTTAATAAAATTTATTATTGTTCAATTGATCTTGAGAGAGATTGTGATGGGGTGATTAGTATTCTAGTAGTGGTATCAGGACTATAATATGACTCATTAATGTTCTTATTGTAGTAATTATTGCTAGCAATATTAACTCTAAGCATAATTAACACAACCCAATAAAGTCCTATCTAGTGGTTAGTATTATGTAGTACGAGAACTTGTCCTTACCTCTTGAGGCTCATATTTGCATTTGGGTCCATGTATTCGATAGGTCCCATAGTTGGGATAAGTATTATTATATATTTTTGTTAATATAACTTTTGATCGCTCGGGGAAAAAGAAGAATAATTTCTAGTGAGGATTGGCTGGATTTAAGAATAATATTATTATTCAGAGTGGTTAAAGTAAGGATAGTAATATTATTATTGAGGTTGATAGTATTATTGCTTTATTTAATGATAATAACATGACTAATAGTAGTGGAGTTTAAACATTATTATCATTTTGATTTATGATCACCATTGCAATGAAGTCTATTATCCAATGTAAATATTACCATTGTTGATGTTTTACAAAAATTGTGTCCTAATGGTTATTGCAATTATCATCGCATTATTGCTTTAATAACAACACTGTTATCAAGGCTTAAACATAAATCCATTAACAATAATACCATTAGTAGCTAATTAATAATGGACAATAATATCAATTATAGATGTGATACACTTCTGTCACTTAATTTTTGGCTACATTGGAAATAATTTTGAGGAAGTATAATTATGTGAGAATCAAAGGATTATTAATAAGCACTTGGATATTAAAGTGAACTGATGCAAGTATCATTTTGGAATGAATGATATGAACATTAACATTGAAACATGAACCTTCCAGTTGTACATGGTAATGGTGTCACAAGCTTTAAATGGTTGAGAGTTAATGGTGTTTTTTTTATAAAATTTTTTTTGGGTTTTTGGCATTACACAATAAAATATTATATAAAATAACAATCCATGGAATTCTACCACACTCCTAGTAGGAATGAACATGTTAATGTTATCCAAAAGTGCCTTAGCATTAGAGTTACCATTGCCATTCATAAAATTGAAGATTAATAAGCCTCCTAAAATTCAAAGACCTCCCACTTATCAACATTTGAATTTGAAAAATTATATCATGAACAAGATCTAATTGATCAAGGGAACATCCAAATTAAGGGAAATACACCCAATTCAATACATGATAAACCTTGTACATAACCAAATAAAGTTCAAATTTCCCACATTAATCCCATTAATCTATCCAAGTATAAGAAGCCTACCAACCTTCCACTGATCCCATCTAAAATTAAAAAATCATATGTATTATTCCCAACGACCTTCATTTAGTGTGGTATTTTCATTTATGAGAAAATTAAAACTCCTAATCTAGTTCCTATTTATCTAATGATAGATTCAAATATTGTTTCCAAAATATAAAATTTCCCATCACAAATTGAACGTCTGAAAAGCTAATATACCTAATTCTACAACTCCAATTTAAAATATCTAAAGCTACTATAGTCCAAATTTTATTTGAGTTCCATAATTCAAGGACCTTAAGAATATTTCATGAATCTAAAGCTAAAATTTAGTCATATTATACAATCCTGAAAGTCCAAAAATTTGGAATCCACTTGGAACTCAAATATGGCAATCTCAAATCCAAGTAATCTAAACATCTAAGAAAAATATAATAATCCAAAATAAAAATTTCTTTTGGTTCCTAAAATATGGGAATATTAATACCAATAACAAATATAAATTTTCAACATCCAAGAATCCCAAAATCAAAAATACCTAAATCTAACTAGTCCCAAAATTTAAAAATCCAAAAGGCACCATGACATCCAACAGAATTGTAAAACTCAAAACACAACATGCTTTGTAAATTCATTAGTCATAATTCCCTTTCATCCCATGAAATTTACACATCCTACATAATCCTATCCTTTCACCCACCTATGGGGCTCATCCTAATCCATCCATCCCTTTCACCCAACCTATTCCATAATCCCACATACCTCCAAATTGCATCTCTTTCATCAAACCTTCGCATTAATTACCATACATTTTTTATCCATCCCACATCCCACTCCATTTTCCTTAGTAGCATATTAGGAGAAGAAAACATACCAATCATTAATATTTACAACAACATCCACCAAGTGCAACACTAGCAACATGATCTATATTCAATGTAGCTATTCAAAATGAAATAATATCAACTTATTGTGGAAGAAAATATTTCAATCCAAAATTATAAAATAAAAAATTAAAGAGAATTTTTTTCCAATGGTGAAAAATCACTTGTGATCATGATGTGTAAATTTTCTTCCAAAGTGCACTCTACAATTGGAGGAAAGTTTCTTCCACACAATAATTTCATCCATTATTTGCAACCATTAACCAATCATCCATATCATATCATCACATATACATCCCTATGACATCAAATATATCCTCATTCCCTCATTCCCAATTTTACCTTGATAAAGAAGTGGATAATCTCTTGAAACATGCTTTTCCAATAATTCCTTGATATGACCAAGTACATTCAATAATCAATTGCATGCAAGAATTAGGGCATATCATTCCTATGTGATATAGTCCTTAAAAATGGCATCCCACTTCCCCTATCCATGTTCATCTCAAATACCATATCCCATTTCCATCACAACTATTATCCTTTCATCTATCTAACGCCTTCACCCTTCATGCTAGAGTAGATTTTTTGCTTAAATGATTATGAATGTCATCCATTTGAAATAAAATTTTGTAGTAAACCCAATTATAATATTGATCTACAATAATGAATTATAGATGTTCAAACTTCAAGATTATGATCCCCATATCTAGTATCTAAATCCAATTCATATAGCCACTTCAAAATTATAGTCTCCCAAATTATCCAAACACCACACTAATAGAAACATAAAAAACTCTGGAATTGAAGGGAACATGATATACTAAGAGGGGAGGCGAATCAATATATTCCAAATTCACTTTATTTTCACATTAATTACCATTACTAACTTATCCAAACATGAACCCCAAAACATCAAAGCAACAACCATTAATTTCATTTACCAATTGAGAAACATAGATGCACACATTCACATAGAGAACACTAGATTTACATGGAACCCCATAATCGGAAAAACCATGGCAAGAAGAGCTACTTGGAGCTATTTTCCAAATATAGCCTCAAAAAATAATATAGAACATACAATAATTTTTTAGGCAACAACCAATAGGAGTTGCAACCTTAATGAGAGACACCAATCTCCTCAAATTCTGATATGCAGGCACCAACCCACAAGGGATACCAATTCCTTGTAATACAGTCATTGAGAGCCAACTTAGATCAACATTATAAATAATATAAAGCTTTTCCTGAATCAATACCTAGGAAAATACACCCTCTTTAATGATATATCAATTTTTCTTAACATCCCTAACTTCTCCTTTTCCTCATACATTATTTTATATATCCTTTCATATGGAATTACTCACACACTCGCAAATGTTTAGAGACACACAAAATTTACAATATATATGCATTCTAACATATTAACATCTTATGTTGGCCTAGAACCTTTTAACTCCATTTGTAATTAGCCTTGTTGTCTAGTAATAGACCTTAATTCAAATTGATATGAAACGTGTAGTTGGCTTGGTTCTAAATAAAATACATCATGTGCTTCCTTCCAAAGACTTAAATTGGTCATATTTTATATTCACATGCTTCATCTAGCTGGTGCACGCTTCCTTTTTTTGGCATAAACACATAGACATTATTCATAGTCAACAAAATAACATAGAAACCACTTTGTTACTTCTAACATTTTGTCTGTTGAAGCTCAACCTCTAAAATTCTAGAATTTGATACATCATGAGCAAAATCACTTTAGCTCCAAAACACAATCCATAGAATTCAATTGCAATAGAATGCAAAATCAAACAGGATGACAATTTAATACAATGCATGAGTAGAAAACCACATAATACTACTACAAACACTTCTAGATTATTTCCAACAATTGTAATAGATATAAGATGATATTTCAAACATACTAAAATAGATATTCACAAGTTTCCTTTTTCCTAGTAATGATAACATTAAAATTTTGTAATTGATCACACCATGCATGACATGGCAGAATTAATTACATTTAATTGTTAATGATCTACTAACCATTTGGTAAATACATTTGACATTACACCTTTGACATCAATGTCAACATATGCTCAAAAATCTCCCCCTTTGTCACTTATGGTAAACAACAAAATACCTCTAGCACATCAATACAAATCAACCTTATCCAAAACCACCTCTATGATACAATTGAAGTTCTTGAGAATTTGAGGTTCTTGAAAGATAGAATTTTGAGTTCCTTTCTCCCCCTTTAACATCAATGAAAAATGAAAAAAAATTAACAAAGGATATGGCAATTGGAATCCCTTTCTCCTCCTCTGATAGTATCATTCTACAAGACCACCAAGCTTACTTGTGGTAGGGAGTCAACACCCCTCACCCTATATCTCCTCTTGATTCAAGAGGAGGGAGAAACCACTCCCAAATTTTTTCGGACATACTCAAAAGTCTCTTTGGGAAGAGGTCTTGTGAAAATGTCTACAATTTGCTCCTTAGTCTCAATATACTCCAACTTCACTTCTTTTTGTTGGACATAGGTTGTCATTGACATCAAAGGTATGTCATTAATGAAGAATATTATTTTCAAAGTTTTTCAAGAATGAAAAAGATTATAGGAGTACTAGATAATATATTCCCTTTGCCTTAGTTTTGGAAGCATGATGTACATATAGGTTGTTCAGTATGGTTGCCTACCTATCTTTGTTAGTAATTTTACTGTCATTGTCTAATCAATCAGATCCTATATCAAGTAACATACATCATTAGTTTTATTGAGTGTCTACCTTTCCATGAGTTGGTATGTACTATATGCTTAGTATACCATGCAAAATATTCAGTCACTATGATTGTGGTGTTTCAAAAGTATACTTAAGGGTATCTTTTGGGTAGAGAGATTTCTCTAGAAATACAAATGTGGTTAACATTTCTTTCAAAAATATAGTTTTTCTCTGTGATTTAAAATGAGTGTGCCTATACTATTTCTATCATATTCCTGAGTTTTCAGGAGTTATGCTTAGTGTGCACAATATTTGAAGTGATAGAAGGTTATTTGTTCCTATACATCAACTAGTTGAAGTTAAAGGCATGCACAGTAATGGCTAGTAGCACACAAAATTCAAATATTGTGTGTGGTGTTAGGATATGACTTGGTTAAGGTCCCTATGGTAGCACACGACATCATGTTATTTTGGTGGCAACTAAATTTGAAATAGGAATGACCTATTATGTGTGTTTCATGTAAATTGAATTTAGGTCCACCTTATGTCATCTTGGATTTGTGTGGATCCCTAGCCAACATAGAAGTGTTAATGTAATGCCATGTATATATTTCAAATGTTCAAATGCAAGTGAATCAATTTTGAGTGTATGTATGTGAAGTATGATTTTACTAGTGTGAAGAGAACTTGTTTAAAGGGTGTAAATTGAAGAGAAGGTGTGAAGAAAAGTGAGTGCACTAGTATCAAAAGATCATTTTCAGCGAGGAAGAGTGTCAACAGTGACTTTAGCACATGTATGTGTGTATTGAAGATCTACAAGCTTCATCATGTTATTCTAGTAGGACTTTTGTTCTACCTATTGTAAATGGGGATTGGTGTCTCTAGTAGGTTGGTTCCTACAACCACAATAAGGGATTGTTGTCTCCAATAGGTTGTCGCCTACTTCAATGTGTAAAATTCATTTGTATATTTCTATATTGTGAGGTTGGATTTGGGCAATGGATCCAATCAACTATTCTCACTGTGGTTTTTCCTATATTGGGTTTTTCATGTATGTCTAGTGTTTGTTAGAGTAATAAGTTATTTCACTTAATTAATCTAATCATATTGGTTAATTAATTAAGTCACTTATCACTTTAGTTACTTAAGCTAAACTTAGCTACATTAATAATTAATTATTTATTAATTATTAAGTGTTCACACTAGGGTTTCCTTTTAGGGTTATGCATACATTGCTTTTATAAAGAAATTCATCTCTTGTAATTTCTCAATTCTTGAATATTATTCATTTGCACATCTTCATGCAAATTGCTCTACAAAAAAGACAACAACTGAGAAGAAGGATTTCTGAAAAAAAAAATCAAATCTAAAAACCACCTACACCACTGTGAAGAGCTCGGAAACAAATTTCTAATGATATCTCATTTTCCCATTTTCAACATCATATGCAAAAGTTATGCCAAAACATTGAAGGAAACTCTCGAAAAGAAGATCTAACTTTGACTGGAAATAACAAGGACCTGGGAAATCTCCAAACAATACCTGTCACACCTCACCCTTTTTCAGCATTATAAGGGGTTTTCTACTATTAGTGCTACTGCATCCTTGGTTTCATGTTGGAGTGAGCTATGTATACAGCATTTGTTCATATGTATTAGGCGGATGCAGTAGTTGGTTACCCATGAAGTTTGGTGAGATGGAGCACTTACTGGATATGGACACTCTTGCATTCCTATTTATGGCCTTCCATTTTCTCATGATTAGTTCTTCAGACTTTTGGTACATTTTCCATCTGTATCTTTGAGTTCTAGGTGTTTGCCTTTGTTTTCCATATGATTCAAGTAGTTTCGTTGGGGGCACTCATACAGACTCTTTTCTTCTTGATCCTGATCATTATATGTTTCAATGGAGGTTCTTCTTTCAGCATTTCAGTGGTCTTTCTTCGACAGTGTTTGCAACTTCTTCATGCTTATGGATGTTACTTTGTTCCTATATTTTGGACAACTTTGCCTTGTTTTGAGGCTTCTTCAATCCTTCACTTGGCTTTCATCTCTTTTCGGAGTAGATTTTTTCCCATGAGGTTTTCTCTATTTCTCCACATTGTAGAGATTTTTTGTTTGTACATGGTTTCCTTTTTAGCCTTGTTTGTTGGGACCCATCATGCATTATTTTTAGGGTTTTTATCTTCTCCCTAAGTTCATCTTAAGGGGGGTGTTAGAGTTATCATACATTAGCTAATAATTAATTATTAGTCTAATTTATTCTCACACTTTAGCTAAACTTAGGAATATTTTATTAGTTGAGTTGATATTAGATCATTATGTCACATTTCATGTGACATTGACACTTGTCATGATCTGATCCCTTTCTTATTTAGGGCCTTGCTCTTATAAGAATTCAACCCTCTTTGTAATTAACACTCGGATATTATTCACGGGAAAGATCGTGACTTTCATATCTTCTTGAAAGCTTCTTCTGTAACTTTTCCTTATTGATGAATATAGCAATTCTTGTTTGTAGATCTCTTGTGTGGAAGGTGTCTTTGTTTGTTGTTTGATCTTATGGCTTGTGGTTTTGTGATTGTTTCACAATTCTAACATGGTCATGTTATAAACCAAGATTCTTCAGTAGTAGAGGGATATGAGATTCTTGAAAACCCTCCTAGGGATCAAGTTGGAAAGAGGGCTTGTGAACTCAATGCTAAGGAAATGAATGGTATTTTATGTGGATTGACTAATTTTGAATTTGTGAAAGTGATGCAGTGCAAAAGAGTAAAAGGGCATATGGGATAAATTGTAGAACATCTATGAAGGTAATGAAAAATTCAAAGAGGAAAAGCTAAAAACTTATAGAGCTCATTTTGAACGTATAGAGATGAGAGAAGATGAGAATATTGCTACATTCATGCTTCGGGTTGACAAAGTTATCAAATCTATCCAAGGTCTTGGTGAGAATTTGAAAGAAAATAATATTATGAAAAAGGTACTCAGATCTCTCCCTAGAAGGTTTGATTCTAAGTGTCTGTTGAAGAAGCTAAGGATCTGAATTCTTTGAAATTGACTTTAAACTACATGGAATTCTAACTACATTTGAGATAATATTTGAAAGTGAAGATTCTATAAGGAAAGAGACTACTTTTAGAGTACGTAAAAAAGAAGGTTGATCCAGATTTTGATATTGGACCAGATTTGGAAGAAGCATTTTTTTTTCAGGAAGCTACAAAGAGGTTTTGGTAGTGTTGGTGTGAATAAATGTCTTGTACCTAGTTAATTCACTTACTAGGGACTTAGGGGACATATTCACATGTTTACTTAGGTTCTAAGATTCCTTCTAGAATTCTTAATTATCATTTCTAGATCTTATCTTATCCTAGGTTGTTATGACTTAGTTTCCTCATGTGATAGGATTAAGGGGTCACTGCAGGATCATGGGGGTCCAAACTAGGCCCTTAAGTAGCAATGAAATTCAGAAAATAGAGTTAGGAAACTTGACATACAAATTTGAATAAGTTATTAACATAATTTGAAAAATATGTAAGAACAAAATTTGTAGAAAATTGAATGTAGTTTTTAAGATACTAGTCCTTTTTTGGAAAAAAGTAAATCTATTTGGTGAAAATTTGAAATTTCAATATAGTAGTACTAAATTTTTAAGAAAAAATAAAAAGGAGGTGTATGTTTTACCAACCTAAGTACAAGCACAAAAAAATATTTTTTTGAAACTTTTAATATAAGTAGAGGACACATGCCTGAATGTGTCGCATTTTTTTTGTAATTTTTTTGCATGTAAATAATTAGTTATGAATTTTTTATTAAATTTTTTTTTAAATATTAAAACTTGTTTGTCTGGCCACCATAACTTGGTCAAAAAATTATGAAATTCATTTTTTTACCCTATAGTATTTGAATCATAGAATGTGATGCATCTTCCAGATTTAAAAAATGTTAAATCATTTAAGAATTATAGATGTTTTACAATCAACCTATCAATCAAGACTTTCATCATAATGCATGTAAAAAATCAATAATAATTATCTATTTAATTCCAAATAAGGCATATCTAATATTGGTGGAAAACTAAAAAATTTCTCAATAAACCCTTTTCCTTTCATTTCATCAAATTTAAATAAAAAAAGTCATCAACCACTTTTTTGTCATATCACCCTCACGGTCCTGCACTTACCCTAAGACACTTGTCATGATCTTGTATAATTTACTATTCATCACCTTTCCTATATAATCAAGGTTTCATATGTACATTACCATATTTAGTGTGGCTATCATTTTGGCATTCTTGCATCCTTAATCATAGCATGATATTTTTTGTCATTTCTCTCTTGTGGAAGTTATTTTGTCTTGCAAGTGATTTTGGGGTGTTGAGGAGTTCACTATAAACTCCTACAGTAAGTATAAAGGAAATTTACCTTTTAAGTGTTTCAATTATGACAAAGTAGGACATTTTATGGCTAAGTTTCCACATAAATATTCTAACAATACCGAGCAAAAGAATGGAAATAAATCAATTCAAAGAAGGTATAAAAGGCTAGAGGAAATATAAGAGTTTCTACACTAATGAGGAAGAAGAATTCTCTACTTAGGAAGAAGGTGAGAATGTATTTGAAGATGAAAAAGAAAAAAATTGTATTCATGGCTTTTGAGATTGTTGAAGGAGATGCATAAATGGATTCTGGAAACAATGAAGATGAGGTATATTTTGTGGAAGAATTGATGTGTGCTAGAAAAGAGACCAAAAGGCTGAAGAATAGAATTGTAGAAGAAGAGAAGGCTAAATAAAAGGTATCCCAGTGTAGAAACCTGCAAATATCTTGATCATATCACACATCGAGATTTTACATATTAACACCATTTATCTCTTGATTCACATAATTCATTTATTTAATTAAATGATATCAATTGTTTGATTAAATTCACCATTTTCTCCTCTTAATCAAATAATTATTTTTTTAATTAATTCATGACCTTCATACTAATTTTCTTCTTTTTTTCTTAAATAATGTAAATTATTTAATTAAATGTCATAAACCCTCTTTGATTAAATAATTCCTAATTATTTAATTAAATTTTCTTATTTCTTCATCTTGCACAATTAAATAATTATTGACTAATATTTCCTCCACTCCTCAAAGAATATTCCCATGGAATATTCCTCCTTTTCAAATTGAAATATTTCCCTCCAAATTGAAATATCTCCCACATGCTTGACTAATATTTCCTTCACTCCTCAAAGAATATTCCCATGAAATATTCCTCCTTTTCAAATTGAAATATTTCCCTCCAAATGGAAATATCTCCCACATGCTCCCTAAAATTAAGGGATTTGCTATTATCTCAAGCAATTTGGACCTTTGATTAAAATCCTTGATCTATACCATCAAGCATTATCTACCCTTGATTTGATCTTTGATTCATGTCTTCATCTCTCATCCATTTTCATCAATTGATTAGCCAATTCAATCCTATCCCTTAACTCATTCTAAAAACTATAAATAGTCCTCATTTTACATGAATTGATATTCACAAGCATTCAAGTAACCAAACTCTACCCATTTTTATACTCATCCTTAATCCAATTATATTTGTGAACCACAATTATCATCAATGTTTGAAGCTTTTTCATCATCAACCATGGATCAGCCTTGAAGCTAATTACTCCACATCAATTCCAGCACTAATCCCCCAATGGGATTGAGTTTTATAATACTAATTAGGTCTTTGATTTGAATTATATTGATATTTCATGTTTTTAATGATCTTGTTTAGTAAATATGAAGAATCTCATTGAATATGGTTTTAGTATGATCAATCACTTGTTTTCTTAGTTAATTTCAATTGCATTTGATCATATCACCTAACTATTTTACATTTTGGCATGCTCGGTGGGACCCATTTCCTTCGCTAACTTGTTTTTGTTTGATTTTTTTAGACATTGCAAGATTATGAAGCAAATTGACGCCTTCACAACTAAGAAGAGTGACGCTTTTAAAAATGACAATGCCTTTGCAAGTCAAATGATGACATTGAAACTTTTTTCTTTTGATCTCTCCTCTCTGTTTGCATGTTACAAGTCAATGCTTATGCTTACAATGACACATTTTCCAAAATGTGATGCTTTTGCAAATCACCAGATCGATGCTTCTATCTAATAGAGTGAATCTTTTTTCTAATAGAGTGATGCCTTTGCAAGAAAAAGCAACACCTTTGTAGGTATACCAGGTAGCTTAATTTTTAGGGTTTCATATCAATTTGGTTTTTTATCTAACCCTAATTGTTTTCTATTTGTTGTCTTTTGTTTCTTTAAGCTAACTGTTTATAGGAACCTTGGGTTGGAGTTGGAATATGAAGTGATCTTAATCACTAATGAGCTATTAGTTTAGAAACATCTATTTTTGGGAATACAATTAGACAATCAACTTACCCTTATCATTTGGGTTTAAAAAGAACAAACAACTTACATCTTTTATATGGGGTTAAAATGAACCAAAAATTTATCTTTGGTGCATGCTTAAAAGAATGTGTTTTTTCTTTTCCTACTATGCTTGGTGAGTTCTAGATGTGTATCCTCTCCCCTTGCACCTAGTGCAATCTTGGGTGAAGAGAAATATCTTTAACATACATTTCGTGTTCATTGTTAGTTGAAGGAAGTTGCTAAATATCCTCTCCCATCATGCCTAGTGTGATCTTGGGTGAAGATAAATAGCAACAAGAATCCTTCCCCCTTTTCTTAAGTAGGGGGCATGTCTTGGGATGTATCCTCATGGAGAATCCAAGGGTTTGACCTCAAGCAACATTTTTTGGGTGCACTATACAAATTGGATGAGAGTGAAATTTGTAGTTCAATCCATGCATGTAGTGTACTAGAATTTTGCTAGGGTACTATGGTGTTTTGGACCTCAAGGAGATTTATATTGTTATGTTCATCGATGTTCCACCCACTCTGAACCATTTTTTTAGAGGCCTAAGAATATCAAACACCTTCTATTAGTGGTGCAATGGGATAACATCATACCATGAAGTTACTTGCTATGTACAGATCATTGTTGAGGTGACAAAACCCCTTGTAAGGAACTTTTCCTTCCAAGGTAATAGGTATTTCATATACATGAGCATACTCTAGTTGTCCATTGAATGGGAACTATTCTATAGAAGGCCCACTTTTAGAATATAAACCTAAATACCACTAAATAGGTTGTACTCAATGGTGTGTTTTCATGTGGAGACCTTGTGACAACAATTTGTGTGTTCTTGTGGAAGAAGAACACATGAAAAACTTGTATTCACCTAATTTAGTTTGTCCACATGTTGTATACTTATTTTTTCAAAAGTTAAAACATCAAACAATCAGGTCAATTAACATTTTGAAGACCCCCTAATCAAATTGACGCATTTTCTTAAATAGTGTGATGCCTTTGCACAAACTAACATTTCCATTTTTATCAAAATGATTCTTCTATTTGCACATTGATTCCTTTGCACATCATGGTGCATTTTTCAAGGATAACAAAAAAATTTATAGTGAAGCCTCTATTTGGATAGCCCAATGCTTTTGTCAAATGACACCTTTGTAAATACCAATGCTTTTATAGTGAAATAGATCAATTCATTTGCCAAAACTGAAAAACAACTTTCAAATTATCTTATTTTTTCTTTTTCCTCAAAAACATTCAATTGTTTTAAATTTATGCAAAAACAATCTTGGCTCATTGATAGTACTCAAAATAGCAAACAAAATTTCATGTTCTTAAACATCTTGATCTTGTCTAAAATACCTTGTAAGTTCTCAATTAGGATCGACATCAAACCTTCAAAACATTAACCATCAAACATGGCAACTTGAAATCTTGGCACAAATCTGTTAGACTTAATTTTTTCACCATATCAACTATTTTAGCTTTATACTTGGAAATAATCTATTTTCAAGTGTGTAGTTGAATTAATACACATCACTTTGGATAAAATCACCTTAGAGTCACAAGTCTACTTGCAAGGTTTGCAAGCTCATCATCAACATCAAACACATCCAAAAACTTGAGTCTAGAATCTTGTCAAAAATTGAGAGTTTCATATCTTGCACCCATTCACAAGGTCATCCATAATTGGTCCTAAACCTATTAGAGAGTCTTTATTAGAAAATTTTGAAGAAACCAAGGAATTTCAACAAAATCATTCACATAAAACATCTCCTAGGGTTGATACAAACTTTATGGTCACAAGGTCACAACATAAAAAGAACATGGAAGAAAACCATAGTGTTTCAAACATGCCCACCACAACTAGTGTTAGTGAACCAATCTTTAGGATACCCAATTTTAACCCTAGAGGATTTAAAACTCCAAAGAATAATCAACCAGGTCCCCCTATACCATCTCAAGAAACAAGGGTTCATATAGAGGACATCACCAATAACCCTCATAAATTCACTACCAAAGAATTACTAGAGATGCAACAAGATCCGTAACTCACTCACATCACAAACACAATGTTGAAATTAGATCCAAGTCAATATATGCTTAAAATTGCACAAGGAGGTGTAAACTTCCCCAAAATTTTGATGTGAATGCACTAAGGGAACAACCATATTCAAACATTGCATCCATGAATCAACCTCCTCAAAGTGACCCTTTTGTCCATAATGTTACACAACCAATTCCAAAACTATCCTCATCAAATGTACCAAGTCAACCAATAGTTACTAGGATGTATTCAACAAGCCTTACCAACACACATAGAATTCAATTGGATCAATATCAAAATTTAGGAGATTACACAATTTTGGATATTCAAAACACTAGAATCCCTTAAAATACCAACATTCCACCCACACTCCATTCTCAAAACACCAACATTCCACCTACATTCCATGCTCAAAACACCAACCTTCCACTTACATATAATGCTCAAAACATTCACACCAATATTCCTAGTAGACAAACGTCATCAAGGTCAGGGTTCTCAACAAAATTAAAGTCCTCAAAAAATCTCTAAACATCAAGGGAAACCTCAACAAGGTCAAATAAATTCCCAACATCATTTATCACAACAGCATCAAGTGAATCATTAACAAAATCAAGGCCCTCAACAAGTGTCACAACAATATCAAGGGTCTTAACATAAATTTCCCCAAGATCAAGTGAATCCTCAACAACATCATGCTCCTCCAGAACATCAAATTTTACATCTAATATCTTAATAACACCAAGTACCCCAATATCAAGGTCAAGCTGCACCACATCAAAAACAAAATTTGCAACATCAAATGTCACAAAACCAAAACACACAATACTAGCAATATCAAGCTTATTAAGGTCAACATCAAAGCATCCCTCCATCACAACAACAACAAAAAATCACTCACAACACCATCCCACCAAATCAATACATTCTACAACATCAAAAAATCATCCCATCTTCACAGCATACCATCCCATCTCCTCAAAGGCAACAAGCTATTGCTCAACAACAAGATATTTCTCAACAACAATATAAATTGCTTAACAAGCTATTTCTCAACAACAAAATATTGCACAACAACAATCATTACAAGTGCAACAAGCATTACATGCCCAACAACAATAATATGCTCAATAACAATTGCTTGTTCAACAACAACATCAACAAGGTTTGTAATATAATCCTCAACAAAAAAATACACAAATTCTCAACCAATTGTCACATATCAATCTCAATATGGAGCATACAACACACCACCACCTTCATCACCCATAAATCCACAATATCAATCCAACCCACAATTCACCCCATATAACACATGTAGCAACAACACACCATCATATCGAAATCCAAATTATAATTCATCTACCATTCTGTAATACACTATGTATGATCTGCCATTGAACAATCCTCCTAGTGACATATCTTCTCAAATTTAGACACTCATGCAAAAAATCAAGAACATTCAGTAGAAATGGAAAAAGTTGCCTTTTTCTTGCTTGATCTGATAATTGAAATAAAAATTGAACTAATGGTGTCTAGGAGTGGTGTTGTAATGTCTTGTACACATTCACATCATTTTAGGACCTCTATTTGACTAAAACATGCTTTAATTGGTCCTTTGCAAGGGTGTTGTGAAGTGTTGTAACACACTTTCCCACTTTTCTAGGACTTATTTGCTTAATTAAACCTTATGGGCCCCTTCCTAAATAAAATAAGAATAATTTGTATCTTGTTTACATGTTGTAAAGTTTTTTAAAGCACTTTCACATTTATCTAGGTAGTCTTAACTCATTGTAGTTAAGTGGAGTTATTAACCCCCTTTTTGGGCCTTAATTTTGACACCTCCCGAGGATCACTCCCAACAATTATAAATTAAATATCAAATTATTTCATTGGGAAAAATTTGGTCCTAGTAAGTTGAGCTAAGACCCATTCGCCCTTAGTGGCAAATGGGTCCTCCCTTAATAGGACCCCCCTTTTTCAGTTGATCTGGAAAGGGTGCTTTAATTAAGGAGTTCAAATCCTCCTTTTGCTTAAATACATCAATGACTTACCCCTTGACGTCATAGACCTTGTTACCTATTTTTCACTACAAGCTCAAATAGGTAGAGCTAAATTGAATTCATCATTAAGAGGTACATAGAATTTTAAATTTTTCTGCTAAAATATTCAGCATCATGAAAAATATGATTACATTTGGTTTTCAATTTTTATTATGCAAGTACTTGTAACAAAAATTTAGACATTTGCATAACAAATGCTATTTTATTCACATTGTAAAAATTAAGGTCCCACACATTCCATGGGAGTAGCTTAATTTGATTTATGTAATCAAATGATAGATACAAGAAAAAAATGTAAACTATACAATTGAAAATAACATAAGCAAGTGATAGAAAGTGATTCATCATTGCTTGGAATGAAAAATCATCTCTATGTTAAAATCTTTAGTTGTGTTCTACTTTTGAATTGATCTAGCTCCAGGCTTCAAAAGCATCTACAAGAATGATGAAATGTGCTATTAGAGATGGTCTCTAAGAAATGACAAATCATATCCTATCCTATGCCTACATTACCAACAAAAATATAACATACATTCAATCAGGCATCCATCAAATGATTTCACCATTCAAAAGGAAACATAATTCAATGGAAGCTTTCAGCTTCATTTATTTTGCTAGCATTTTTGTTTAAGTTTGTAGGTACAGGTATAATCATCATTTCAATCAACAGATATGCTTATGAGTGGTTTGAAATTTGGCTCCCACAAGGGTTGAGCCCAACTCATAAACATTGAGAAGTAGATAAAACTTGATAGTTGATACAATGTAAGGATTTTGAACATCATTAAAACAATATCAAATAGAGCAGCTTTTGAAGCTACAAAAATACATTTCAAAGTTAAGTTTTCCAAAAATAGGCACATTGTGTCATGGTCCATCTTAAGGACTCAAAAACCAGTGAGAAAGAGCAAGAGTCTCCTATCAATTTGAATGCATAATTCTGCTACACAGTCAATGAGAGGATAATATAATAGCATTCTATTCCACAAACAAGAAGCATACAACAGAAAATGCTATCAGAATGAGCAGAAATTCAACAAGAGGATAATGTTGTATAAACTTTATAATGCCATTTCATTGAGATTTTGAATTTAAAGAATAGTAGTAAGCATCATTCAAAAATGCAGCTACAACCATGTTTTTAATGCAGATAAAATCAAGGGACAGCCTTGTACAATGTACATGTGAAAGGAAAGGATTATCACATACTTTAGCATGAAGGAATAGTGACATCAAGAAGGACACTCCACATGACTATAATAAGATTATTGCTATATAAAGATATTTAGAGGCAATCACATGTTCAAGGAAGCCATGTTTGCATGCATGCATCATTGTTATTTCTAATAGAAGACAAAATCATGGAATTTAATGAAGCTAGATGCAAATATAAAGATATAGATATTGTCTAATTTTGAGATCATTCAGAGCAAGAAAAAGGAACACTATATTCCATTCTCAAAAATAGAGAAAAACCCAAATGGAGGAAAGCAAAGCCTCTAGCCATCTTTAGAAAAGTAAAGTTGAAAATGGTGTGTACACCAGAACATGAAAAAGAATAATGTACAACAAAATCATGGGCACCCACAAATAGTGAAGGTCACAACCTTCTATATAAAGGAAATGATAAGATCAACAAAGCCACATTCATAAGATCCTGGAAATTCCACTTTATAAAAACCCTCCATACATTAGGCACAAATATGTGCATAGATAAAAATCATTTACAGACTTCCTAGTGAGAGTCGGAAGTCATCAAAGAATGATAAGAGTTTTTCAAAGAGTTATTACAAAGAAAAATAGCAAGCTTTCCAAATCTTTCTTTGGAAGAGCAACACATAAATTCTTCTCTTGAGCAAAAAGAAATGCAATCTAAAAACCCTCGAGCTCACAAAATAAATATCCAAGTGCAATTATTGTGGGGTTTCAACATAAAAAGGGAGGAAAATACAAAGATAAAAGATACCCAGAATGTTGTGAAGTTCATGGTTGGTAAGAGTATAGAAGACCCTCAAAATGATGAAAACAATATGCCAAAATGCAATGAATAGATTTAGTTTTCATTATTTTCTAATTTATGGAAATAAACAAGTAAGAAATAGATCATAGAAGCCATGGGTTTGAAGGAAAATCATGTTGTGCCAAGGAAGGAGCCCTACTCGAACTCATACAACAAGAAAGAATGTCTATATGGCTCAAAACTCACGACCTGTAAACAACAAATGAAGATATCTCATGGAAGTTGCATAATAATCTCACAAAGCGAGGTTTGAGTAATGTTAATTACTCACAGGAAAATGCTTTCAGAAAACCACTGAGAATTCTACCAAAAGCTTGAATTGCAAGAAGTATCATGGCAGCCTTAATCTCTTAGAATCTCTCAAAAAGATCATTAGAAGAAAACATTCATCAGAATGGTTAAAGTTGTGGCCTAAGAATACAATATAATGCTTCAAAAATGGAGGTCAATGCTTGGAGAATACTTACCCATGCATTTTTCTATAGAAATCTCTATAGAATCACCACAGAAATGACAAAATTGCATGGTCGAGCTCAAATCCAAACCCTAGCTCATGGCAGTGCAACATCAAAAGAAGTCTCCAAAAAATACAAGTGTGAAATGTAGAATGGAGTGGAAATGATTAGGGTTTGAGTTTTGCTCACCCTAAATCCGAATAGTGATGGGATTTTTGGTCTATTTTTTACTTTGTTTCAAAATAAAGTCATTGCATGATTTCGCCCATGGTATTGACTTAAAGTCAATAAACCTAATAATGTGAAAGGCCCATGACTTATTAAGTCTATTTTTTTTGCATATATAGAGTTCAACTCCACTTAATGCATATTGCATGGAGTTAGAGGAAATTTTTTAAATGTAAGTTAAATATTAAAGGTAATGTTTATTACCTTAATATTTAACATATAATGTAAAAGGTGGGACTATCAAATATTAAATATTAAAGTACTCATTAAGCAATTATTTTTAATATTTAATCAAATGAGTACCTCTTCAAATTCATGCAAAAATGCAAGTGAAAGCTAATTGAGAGATCAAAGATTATCAACTGAAGATCATCATAAAAGGATGGAGTTCCAGTTATCTTGGGCAAATTGATAAAAGCAAGGTGGCTTTTCTATGCTTAGACCCACTTTTTGGGGAAATTCCAATTTAGTTTGAGTGCTCCATGGATCAGTTATGAGTTGATAGCTAGTTGGGACCTGAGTTCATTCATTTTTGCATGAGTTTGGGCTATTTTTATTAGGATTTTCTCTTCTTCTTGGATATCACATTGGAGATGTTCTCACTTTCAATTCACATGGAGTTCCACCTCTTGGATGCTTTATGCATGCCCTTTTTTGTATATATTGGAAAAAGCTAATCTTTTTCCTCTAGTTCTTATTTTTCAGACATTGCATTTTGCAAAGAGAAATATTTTGTAACTCAACTTTCAGTTTTAGATTAATATACATTAGGTTTATAGGTTCAATTTATGTCATTTTTTGCAAATATTCCTTTAATTCCAGTGAAGTCAAGTATCTACCTTATCATTGTGTTGTTTTTATGAATGATTGGATGAGATTTTACTGTGTTTTGATATCAAAACCTTTAAAATCATTATCTCATTTATACTTGCATGCATTAAAAAATAGTGAAAGTCATAGGTCTTAGGTTGTGTACTAAAATAATCCTTTCTTTTCATGCTATGAAAACTCAGTTGTCCTTCAAAGAATTTTATTCAAGCCTTCCTCAAAATCATTTTTGTGATCAAACTACTAAATTGATTCATGTGGATAGATTTTATGAGAATTATTGTGAGTCAGAGTTGCATGTTTTTATCAATTAGGTGAATCGCCCACAATTTACAGTGTTTGGTGCATTTATTTCTTGCCTTTTTACCCTTTTCCATTACAAGTTGCCCAGTAATTAACCTAAAAATTTAATAGGAAGCCAACCTAGAACCCGAAGGTTTACTTTCAAATAAGATACCCACAACCTGAAAGTAATCCAATGTTTCAACAGATTGTTGAATTTAATCATTCAAGCATTTCAGGTGCAATTTGTTTGACAACAGTTTTTGGCATGCCTAGTGGGACTCTGAATAACTTTTCAGAGTAAAAATTTAATAGTTTCAAGTTGTTGTTCTGATATATACAACAATTCTTCAACCTTTTAGAGTTTAAAGTTTCATATACTTGGTGACTCCATTTTCAAGTTTACACAAATCAAGTGCAAATAGCTTATGAGAAAAGTTTAGACAAGAAGAAGTTCTCTATATGAATACTTACAGTTGTCTTCACCAAAAAGAAGAGGAAGGACAACCAAGAGAACAACTAGTAGGTCTTCAAGAAATAAATCATTTTCTCCAGTTCTTAGAGTAGAACCATTAGTATACATATCAAGAAGGAGAGGCGGATCGTCAACAAGGCAATTGGGTTCACATTCAACTTTTCCAAGTTACAAGATATCGGTTTCACCTTCAAGAGGCTCACCAAATTCTATTAAAAGATTGATTCCTATTTTTCCAGTAGTACAACCTATACCACAAGCAGCTCCAATGGCTAGAGCACATGCTTTTTTTCCATTCAATGGGGACAACCCATTGAATTTGTTTCAACATGATGACATACTAGTAGTTGCACTTAAAATTCTGCCCTTTTTTACTGGTGAAGATTAGACTACACCAATAGAACATATCAGAAACATAGATTCATTGTGTGGAGTTCATCACGTGACTCAGGAGAATGTGGCATTGAGGCTATTAATAGTGTCATTCAAGGGAAAAGCACTTTAGTGGTTTCATGGATTACCATTCAATACTGTCGTGACATGGGATGATTTAGGAGATAAGCTAAGCAACCAATTTTCTGACAAGTCTGATCATCTATCTCTAGTTGAGCAGATGACAACTATAAAGAAAGCACCACAAGAACAAACAATGGACTTTAATTTTAGGTTTTAGAGGACCTAGAATAGAGTTCCACTAACGATAAGGCCAAATATTGATCACACTTTTTTGTATTACCTTAGATCTTTGAATAGTGATATTGCCTTAATGATACAATCAATGGGTGGATTAACATTACCAGTAGCATATGACATCGCTATTAGAGCTAAAAAGAACCTTATATAGGATGGTAAAATTGTGCCAAGACCTCCTATGCCAATATTTCCAAATATTCATCGCATGATGCCAATTAATTTACCACCTATTGCCTCACTTCTAGCTGAACCAGCCTTACACTATCAACCAGTTGTTCAAAATGGTGCTTTTCCAGCACAATCAGATTTCTAGGAACATAAGAGTAATCAACAAGAGATGGAAAAATTATTGCAGACAGAAAACAATGATTTGGTGAGTCTTAAGAGGCAACAAAACCAAAATTTTAGGCCTTACCAAACACCTTTTTATCCTAACAGACCACCTTATTAGGCAGAAAATCAAGGACAACGAAGGAATTTCAATCCCATACCACCATACAATTAGAATCAAAATGCTGCCAGCTCTTCTAAAGAGCTTGTACCTATCCAAAACAACTTGGCACATGATTATGTATGGTTTTATCCATGCAATTAGCCTCACAATCAGGCCACATGCAAGAATAAAATAATTAATCAGGCCCTGATGGTACATAGAAATTATGTTGCTACAGAAGATATAGCCAAAGAAAATTGTGATCAGTAGAGTGATCAAACACAACAAATTGACATGGATGTTGCCATGATGAATTGGAAAGGAAACAAATTCTATGGATTTAATCACATGCACAAGGTCAGAATCAATCAACCACTTCTATTGCAACAAATACAAGATCCAAGAAAAGAACAATTGACCTGAAACAAACTATTTTTGACAAATTGCAACCAGAAAGTGACAAACAGTAGGCTGATAAAGGTAAACAACAAGCTATCTAGTAGAAAAATCAAGTTCTAGTAGCTAGTAAAGAGCAGTCACAACCCTCTTTTTCATAGAATGGCCAGATTTTACCAAGAAAGCAACCTGAACATCACCAAGAGCAGTAGAAACAAGCTAAACCTATCAAGGAACAACCAAGAGCTCAACCATTTCAAGTGTAGAAGGAGGCTACTTTTTAGAAAGAGTAGCACAAGGTTAGTTCTCCAACTTTCAATATTGTAGATCATATGAAAAAGGAAACTATTAGCATCACCATGCTGGATGCATTACAACTTCTTGGGTAGAAGGAAAGTCTGCAAGAGGCTCTGGCTAAGATATCAATTTCTAATGAAACAACTAAAGAACAACCAAGAGTTCTTGCAAATAGTTCATATCATAAGAAGGAGCAGCCAACTCAAGAGGTAAAGCCACCACCTTTTTATGTCAGCTTGATAAATGTGATAACATAGTTCATAATTGCATGATAGATTTAGGAGCAAGTAGCTTAATTATGCCTAAACAATTGGTAGATAAGTTAGGACTTGAGTATGACCCATTGTCAAAAGGGGTAGTTCAATTGGATGGCAACCATTAAGTCTGTAGGAGTTATCTAAAATCTGCCTCTTACATTGCATGCCTATCCAAACTTTCAAATTCCATAGGACATATATATTATTGATCTCCCACCTTATTTTTCCATTTGCCTATCTAGATATTTCACTACAAAATTAAGTGGTTATCTATCATTAGACTGGTCACACATGTTTTCCAGAACTAGATATGGTACTAGAGTCACAATCAAGTTAGAACCTCAGGCTAAAGACCATATTGAGCCCTATGTGCCAAATTCCATAAATGCAAACCTAGCTTTCCATGATCAGGAGGATCAATCCATGATCCTTGACCCCATTGTACCTATAGAAGGCATACCTGAGATAAATTTAGACCAGTGGGTAGCCAAGAATCATGAGGTTGATCCATTAAGTCTCATGGACAAAGTAGGTTTGGGAATTTATATGATTCGGGAGCCTAATGTAACTATTCCAAATTTGGTCAAAGAGGAAAAATAGCCATAACAACAAATTGATCAACTTTGGAAGTTGTAATTTGATGGATCCAAGAGTAAAGTAGGTGCTAGTGGAGGGGAAGTGCTCATATCACCTGAAGGAGACATGTATTATTCAAATTTTAGATTTTAACAATGGTTTGAATTTATATGATTCAGAACTATTCAATTAAAGAAATAATATATGTAATTAGTCAACTTTGGAAGTTGGTGATAGATCCAAAGTAAAGTAGAATTTTAGTGGAAGTACTCATATGCTGAAGGAGACATATATTATTAATTTCGTTTGATTTCTAACCGTATTTGTTGATGGAAGCATGATACAGTTTAGAATAGGTGAAAAATTAGGTATGTCTGGGTGTTTGATTCTAATTAATAACAAATGTTTGATCAGTGTTAACAATTATAAACACCATGTTTGGGTCTTAATTGAGGAGTTTGATGCATTTAATTTGTAACCAGTACCGAGAAATCAGAACAGGCAATCTGATAAACTTGTTGCCATAGGATCACAATTTGACATTCCAACTAAAATCCATAATGTGGAAGTGCAGCAATATGTGAAGGTAGTTGTTAGACCTTCGGTACCTGATAATAATGTAAGTTGGAAAATTTTTGACAATGATGAATAGATAATTCACTTTCTAATGGAGGAATCAGAGTTTTCTGCTGGAAACCAGCAAAAAATTGATCAACAATATGGTGATCAGATCATGCAACTAAAGTCTAATAAGCTTCCAAATGGTTTGGTGACCCTTGAATCCATCTTCAACATTGATGATTAGGTTAGAAGAGATAAATCAAGCATCATAGTGAAGCAGGAGCATTAAAAATCAATAGAGATATTCAAGGACAAGCTCCTTATGCTTGGTAAAGTTTGTACAAAGGAAGAACAACAAGCCTTTATTTTTCTTTACCAAGAATTCAGTGACATTCGCTTGGGAGTATGGAGATATGAAGGGTTTTAACCTTGAGTTGGCTCAACATACAATTGAGTTAGAGCCCAATGCAAAACTAGTGCAACAGAAAGAAAAACCACTAAATCCTAAGCTAGAACACTTGATGAAGACAGAGTTAAACAAGCTAATTGAAGGTAGTATCATCTTTCCAATCAAGCACAATTCTTGGGTTTCAAATCTGGTGCCCGTCAGGAAGAAGAGCAGAGAGATAAGGTTGTGCATGGATTTTTGTGATCTAAACAAAGCTTCACTCAAAGATCACTATCTGATGCCTTCAATGGAGCAAATACTACAGGTTGTTTCAAGATCACAAAGGTTCTCGTTGTTGGATAGTTATTTAGGATATAACTAGATTCTGGTTAAAGAAGAAGATCAATACAAAACAACCTTTACCACCAAGTGGGGTACTATGGCTTACAAAAATATGTCATTTGGATTGTCAAACATAGGAGAAACCTTTCAGAGAGCAATGGATATGGCTCTCCAATGTTTTATAAATAATTTTTTTATTGTTTATTTAGATGATATCACTGTTTTCTCATGAAATGCTAATGAACACTTTGATCATCTTAGATAGATTTTTCAAAGATGCAGAGAGTATGGGATTTCCTTGAATCCAAGAAAGAGCATTTTTTTCATGAAGGTAAACTTCTAGGTTATATTGTTTCTAAAGATGGCATTTCTATTGACCTAGAAAGGATTGCAACCATTCTAGCATTACCACTTCCTTCTCACAAAAAGGGTTTGTACAGTTTTTTGGGCAGAATAAACTTCGTGAGGAGATTTATTCCCAACGTTACAACTTTATTGCAGCCATTGACAGCCATGTTGAAGAAAAACATTCAATTTAGCTAGAAAAGAGAAGGAAAGAACATTGTTTAGAAAATTAAAGAGGCACTTGTAGTAGACCCTACTCTTATTAATCCATATTTTGATAAGAATTTCATACTACACGCATTTGGGGGATTGGATACCATCTCCACAATGCTCTTTCAAAAAAATAATGAAGGTATGGAGCAACCTATAAATTTCTGTAGTTAGGTTTTACATGATTACGAAACCAGGTATTCATTCATTGAGAAGCATGTGCTTGTTGTAGTGAGAAGTCTCAAAAAGTTTAGACATATGTTGTATAATAATAAGATACATTTTCTAGTAGCTCACCCAACAGTCAAAGAGTTTCTATTGAATAAGGACATTAATGACAAGAGAGCAAGCTGGATAACCAAATTCATGGAGTATAACATCAATATAAAGGTTACCAAGCTTGTTAGAGGTAAGGGTTCATGCGAGCAACTTGCAGAAAATAAAGAAAACACCAGTGAAGAAGTCACTACAGTTCTAAATTTTGAAGAACCTATTGTTACAGCTACTTCAATTGACTGGATCAATCAAATGATTCATTACTTGCATACTGGAGATTGTCTAGAAGGTATGGATAGATCAAAATGAAGGTATTACAAATTAAAAGCAATTCCATATACATAAATTGATGGTGTTCTTTATAAGAAAGATTTCAATGGTGTATTTCATAGATGTGTTTACCCAAATCAAACTGAAAAAATTCTCAAGGAATTCCATGATGGACCTATTGGAGGTCACTTTGCACCATGTACTACAACTCTAAAAATAATGAGACCTAGATATTATTGGCTAGATCTATTCAAAGATACTCATGTTTATGTGAGAAAGTGCAGTAAATGTTCATTGTTTTTAGTAAAATAGAAGTTAGTAACCCTATCCTTGAATCCAATTTAGGTTGAACAACCATTTGGAAAGTGGAGACTTGACTTCATTGGTCAAATTAACCCACCGTTAAGCACATGTCACAAATGGATTTTGATTTCCACATACTACTTTACAAAGTGGACTGAAACAATTGCATTGAGAGATGCAAATGAAACATTAGTTTTAAACTTCTATCAAGACTTGGCTTCTAGGTTTGGTACACCTGATTCAATTATTTCTGATAATGCTTTGGCCTTTGTTGGTTTGAGAGTTTTAGATTGGTCAGTAAGGCATAATATTTATCTAAACACTTTGTCCAATTATTACCCCCAGGGTAATGGACATGTTGAATCAACAAATAAGAATTTGATTAAGATCATAAAGAAGACTATTGAAGATAATTAGAGGTTATGGCATGACACTCAAATTAGCCCTTTGGGCTGATAGAGTTACACCAAAACGATCAACATGATTTTCACCATATGTTTTGGTTTATGGAAACGAAGCCAAATTACCTATTTCAATTGAATTTCCAACTTTGAGTTACATAAAGGAGCTTGAGTTACTTGAGGAGAAACAATGCAAGTTAGGCTTGCTCAATTAACAAAGTTGGAAGAAACCAGAAAAGAGGCTTATAGGAAGCTCCAAATTCATCATTCTCAAATGAAGAAAACATTTGACAAGAAAGCAACAACAAGGATCTTCAATGAAGGTGATTTAGTGTTCAAGTGGGATGAGCTCAAAAGCAGGCCTGGTCAACATAAAAAATTTGATGCTATGTGGGATGGCCCATACATCATAACATAATGTAAATAAAATAATGAATTTTAGCTTTCAAAGTTGGATGGTGAAATGCTTCCAATCCCAGTAAATGGGATTCACTTGAAGCAATGCTACTAAAAAGCAACATTTGCAGATGTACATAGTAGACTATTTTTTAGTTTCAATTATGCTTTCAATAAGTGCCCCATGGCACGTTTCATTTCAGTATTGTTATGCTTTCAATAAAGTGCAGTTGTTGCACATTGTTTTCAAACTCTATCTTAAGAATATTTTTAGTAGTTTCTTTCAGTTTGTGTGGTTTGCAGCTGAGTTACAACTTTTTTGAGTCAAAATAGAGCACAAATGGACTCCATTCCCAATGGATAAGCTATATATTGGTCTATAGTGTTGAGTAGGAAAACACTCCGTAGAGGTCACAAATTTGTTACCTATTTTTCACTACAAGCTCAAATAGGTAGAGATGAATTGAATTCATCATTAAGAGGTACATATAATTTCAAATTTTTCTGCTAAAATATTCATCATCATCAAAAATCTGATTACATTTGGTTTTCAATTTTTATTATACAAGTACTTGTAATACAAATTTAGACATTTGCATAAAAAATGTTATTTTATTCACATTGTAAAAATTGAGGTCCCACACATGCTATGGGAGTAGCTTAATTTGATTTATGTAATCAAATGATAGATACATGAAAAGAATGTAAACTATACAACTGAAAATAACATAAACATGTGATAGAAAGTTATGTCATTGCTTGGAATGATGAATAGTCTCTACATTAAAATCTTTAGTTGTGTTTTTCTTTTGAATTGATCCAACTCCAGGCTCCAAAAGCATCTACAAGAATGATGAAATGTGCTATTAGAGATGGTCATTAATCAATGAAAAATCATATCCTATCCTATGCCTAGATTGCCAACAAAAATATAACATACATTCGATCAAGAATCCATCAAATGATTTCACTGTTCAAAAGAAAATAGAATTCAATGGAAGCTTTCAACTTCATATATTTTGCTAACATGTTTTCTTAAGTGTGAAGGTATATGTATAATCATCATTTCAATCAATAGATATGCTTATGAGTGGTGTGAAATGTGGCTCCCACAAGGGTTGAGCCTAGCTCATAAACATTGAGAGCAGATAAAACTTGATAGTTGATACAATGTAAGGATTTTGAACATCATTAAAACAACATCAAATAGAGCAGCTTTTGAAACTACAAAAATATGTTTCAGAGTTAAGTTTGCAAAAACAAGGCACATTGTGTGTCATGGAGCATCTTAAGGACTCAAAAACCAGTGAAAAAGAGTAGGAGTCTCCTATCAATTTGAAAGTATAATGCTGCTACACAATCAATGAGAGGATAATATAATAGCATTCTATTCCACAAACAAGAAGCATACAGTAGAAAATGCTATTAGAATGAGCATAAATTCAACAAGAGGGTAATGTTGCATAAACTTTACAATGCCATTTCATTGCGAGATTGAATTTAAAGAATAGTAGTAAGCATCATTCAAAAATGCAACTACAACCATGTTTTTAATGCAGATAAAATCAAGGGATATCCTTGTACAATGTACATGTGCAAGGAAAGGATTATCACAAACTTTAGCATGAAGGAATAGTGACATCAAGAAGGACAATCCATGTGACTGTAATAAGATTGTTGTTACATAAAGATATTTAGAGGCAATCACATGTTCAAGGAAGTCATGTTTGCATGCATGTATCATTGTTATTAATGATATAAGACAAAATCATGGAATTTAATGAAGCTAGATGAAAATATAAAGATATTGATATTGTCTACTTTGAGATCATTCAAAGCAAGAAAAAAGAACACTATATTCCATTCTCAGAAATAGAGAAAAAGCAAAGCCTCTAGCCATCTTCAGAAAAGTAAAGTTGAAAATGGTGCGTACACCAGAACATGAAAAAGAATAATGTACAGAAAAATAATGGGCACCCACAAATAGTGAAGGTCACAGCCTTCTACACAAAGGAAATGATAAGATCAACAAAGCCACAATCATAAGATCCTGGAAATTCCACTTTATAAAAACCCTCCATACAGTAGGCACAAATATGTGCATAGATAAAAATCATTTACAGACTTCCTAGTGAGAGTCGAAAGTCATCAAAGAATGATAAGAGTTTTTCAAAGAGTTATTACAAAGAAAAATAGCAAGCTTTCCAAATATTTCTTTGGAAGAACAACACATAAATTCTTCTCTTGAGCGAAAATAAATGCAATCTGAAAACCCTCAAGCTCACAAAATAAATATCCAAGTGCAATTATTGTGGGGTTCCAACATAAAAAGGGAAGAAAATACAAAGATAAAAGATACCTAGAATTTTGTGAAGGCCATGGTTGGTAAGAGTACAAAAGACCCTCAAAATGGTGAAAACAATATGCAAAAATGCAATGAATAGATTCAATTTTCCTTATTTTCTAATTTCTGGAAATAAACAAGTAAGAAATAGAGCATAAAAGCCATGGGTTTGAAGGAAAGTCATGTTGTGCCAAGGAAGGAGCCCTACTCAAACTCATAGAACAAGAAAGAATGTCTATATGGCTCAAAACTAGTGGCCTACAAACAACAAATGAAGAACTCTCATGGATGTTGCATAAGAATCTCACAGAGGGAGGCTTGAGTAATATAAATTACTCATAGAAAAATTCTTTCAAAAAACCACAAAGAATTCTACCAAAAGCTTGAATTGCAAGAAGTATCATGGCAGCCTTAATCTCTTGGAATCTCTCAAAAAGATCATTAGAAGCAAACAAACATTAGAATGGTGAAAGTCATGGCCTAAGAATACAATATAATTCTTCAAAAATGGAGGTCAATGCTTGGAGAATACTTACCCATGCATTTTTCTATAGAAATCTCTATGGAATCACCCCAGAAATGACAGAATTGCATGGTCGAGCTCAAATCCAGACCCTAGCTCATGGCGGCACAGTAATAGAAGAAGTCTCCAGAAAATACAAGTGTGAAATAAAGAATGGAGTGGAAATGATTAGGGTTTGAGTTTTTCTCACCCTAAATCCGAATAGTGATGGGATTTTTGGTTTTTTTTTACTTTGTTTCAAAATAAAATTGTTGCATGATTTCACCCATGGTATTGACTTAAAGTCAATAAACCTAATAATGTGAAAGGCCCGTGACTTATTAAGTCTTTTGTTTGTACATATATAGAGTTCAACTCCACTTAATGCATATTGCATGGAGTTAGAGGAAAATTTGTAAATATAAGTTAAATATTAAAGGTAATGTTTATTACCTTAATATTTAACATATAATGTAAAAGGTGGGACTATCAAATATTAAATATTAAAGTACTCATTAAATGGTTGTTTTTAATATTTAATCAAATGAGTACCTCTTCAAATTCATGCAAGAATGCAAGTGAAAGCTAATTGAGAGATCAAAGATTATCAACTGAAGATCATCATACAAGGATTGAGTTCCAATTATCTTGGGAAGATTCATAAAAACAAGGTGGCTTCCATGGATCAATTATGAGTTGACAGCTAGTTGGGACCTGAGTTCACTCATTTTTTCATGAGTTTGGGCTATTTTTATTAGGATTTTCTCTTCTTCTTGAATTTCACATTGGAGATGTTGTTCTCACTTTTAGTTCACATGGAGTTCCACCTCTTGGATGCTTTATGCATGCCCTTTTTTGTATATACGTCTTTTCCTCTAGTTCTTAATTTTTAGACTTTGCATTCTGCAAAGACAAATATTTTGTAACTTACCTTTCAATTTCAAATTAATATACAATAACAGGTTTACAGGTTCAATTTATGTCATTTTTTGCAAAGATTCCTTTAATTCCAATGAAGTCAAGTATCTACCTTATCACTATGTTATTTTTATGAATGATTGGATGAGATTTTATTGTGTTTTAATATCAAAACCTTCAAAATCATTATCTCATTTATACTTGCATGCATTAAAAAATAGTGAAAGTCACAGGTCTTAGGTTGTGTACTGAAATAATCCTTTCTTTTCATGTTGTGAGAACTCAGCTCTCCTTTAAAGAATTTTATTCAAGCCTTCCTTAGAATCATTTTTGTGATCAAACTGTTAAATTGATTCGTGTGGATAGATTTTTTGAGAATTATTGTGAGTCAAAGTTGCATGTTTTTATCAATTAGGTGAATCACCCACAATTCACAGTTTTCTGTGCATTTATTTCAATCCTTTTTACCCTTTTCCATTACAAGTTTCCCAGTAATTAACCAAAAAATTTAATAGGAATCCATCTTAGAACCCATAGGTTTACTTTTAAATAGGATACCCACAACCTGAAATTAATCCAATGTTTCAACAGATTGTTGAATTTAATCATTCAAGCATTTCAAGTGCAATCTATTTGAGAACAGACCTATTTGAAGATACCTCCATTTTCATTATCACCATAACATTGTTTGCATCCTCTATCCAAAACACTGAAATGAGACTTATCTATCCACAACTCATCAACTAGGACCAACAAGGACAACCAATTCTTGATTTATTTGAAAATGATGAGGCTATCTCTAAATTTATGGGTCTCCAAGACCACATACCATTTGGAGATCACAATTTAGGATTTGACATTGAGCTAGACACACAAGCATACTACAGTGATATGATTGAATCCCTCAGTCAAAAAATTGAAAATTTGAAAATCATGACCCGATATCCATGTGAGAACCATACTGTGGCACTTTCTGATCGCAAAACAATAAAAAATGGATGCATCTTGTAGTGCCCTTAAGTGGGAATAAAAATTAAGTAAAAAGACTTAGTCAACTTGACATAAAAATTTGAATAAGTTATCAAGATATGTAAGGTAGGGGGACCAACCACACCAAGGCTCCAAGTCATAGAGAGTCGAAAGCGGAGGGTTTTCCTATCTTACCTCAAGCTAAGTGGGTGTTTAGGTAAAGAATAGAGAATGAAGAGCACTCTCAAGTGCTTCTATCACCCTACTAATTTGAACCCTTGAACAAGACTAGACAAGCCAGTTTTTGGAATCTGAACTACACCTCATATAGCTCTTTGCCTGAGAACGACAACACAAATCAAGGATGACAGTGTGATGTGTTGACACCTCTTTGGGGCACTAGCATCTGTATGACCTAAAAGTGAAAAGTATAGTATGGAAATCCAAAAAACCTACTAACATCCTAGTAAATAAGATTTAATGAACTAAATAGAATAATAAAGTATGAGAAATAACTATAAAGATGGTAAAGAAGGTAGATGAAAACTAAGGTGATGAGGTTCAACTCACTTAAAGTCTAGCTTGCTAGTAAGCTCCACACACATGTACACCTAGACACAACCAAGGGAGGAAAATGTTGGGGCTATTAGGGGTTTGCGTCAGTCAAACCCTCGCTTTGGTGTTTCCACCTCTATGGACAGCCAAGAATGTCGTGAGATAGAAAATGTAATGAAGGAAATAACAAAAAGGAATACCAAACAATCACAAAAGCACTATGCTACATAAATCAACAAGCAATATCACCTTCCCAATCTAGGTGCCCTCAAGCACGTAGAGGAGGATGTAAACTTAGTAAGGTCTATGTTATTGCAACAACAAAGAAGCAATCCCTTGAGACACCAGGTCACAACTCCAATGGTGGAAAAAGTGCAACAATATGAATGGAATTGCTCAAGAAAAATGTTGTGTATTGCTAAGAGAGATCAAGGGAATGAATAGAATTATGAAGAAGATGAAGTGATAGTGAAAATTAACCATTTGAAGAGAGATTAGGGGGGAAAGATCCATTTTCGGGCTGGTTGGTCAACACAGAGGCATTACTCTTCATGCTCAATGTAGAATGTAACATCCCTATGGACTCTAGGGGCAAGAATCTGTTAGGGATGGCAGTGCACCACGTAGACATTTACACATTGCTATAGTGTCCCTAATAAAATTCCCAGACTAACACAAAATATAGGTGCCAAGTGGATGTGAGGCAGATAAGTGATGTGGAATTTTTCATTTGGGTTTTATTTTCTAAGGTGGAGGGATACAAAAGGGGAATTTACACAAGGGTTGTAAATTCACTTCTATACATTTTTCCCCCACTTTAGTGAGCATGAGTGTCAGTGAGTATTTGGTAAAGTAGATCGAAGAGTTTAGAAATATATACTTGAACTATTGAGGAAGTAGGCCACAATTTGGAGAGCTCAAAAGTGTAGGGCATGAAAATAACTCCACAGGTACTCTCTCCTGAGGACGTTTAAACAATGGACTCCATAAATCCTCATAACTACGAAGTTGAACAAAGTATACCAAATTTCCACAGACTAATGATGGACAAATCCCATAGGATGTAAGTGCTTCACAGGCCCTCGGACCTACAAAGAAGGCACCCCCTATGTACTCCCTCCTAAAGGAATCCCAATGTAATGGGACTTTTTAGAGTCATACTAGAAAGAAGCCTCACAAGTGCACCTACAAAGCAACATGTTAATTTGTAGATAAAACATGTTAGAAAACTAAGAGAAACCACACAAGCAAATAAGAAGACAGTCAGAAAATTGAAGGAAGAGCTTTCAAAGGGGTCCCTTAGGAACCCTTCAAAAGAAAAGGGTTCCACTCAAGGGATGCATTGTTTTAAAGTGAGAGAGTGTTTTTCACAAATCAATTCAACATCTAGGAATCCTTTCGAAAGGTGCTCACTTCATCAAGGAACTCGAAAGGAAGAAAATTCCCCCTCACGAGGGGAAGGTGGATGCTTCTCCTACAAGAAAATTCTCTCCCTCCTTGGAGGGAATTTTTTCAAGTTCTTTCTTTGCAAACCCATGATGAAGGAAAAACGTTCTGCTAGGGGTCTTTGTTGAGAATGTGATTTTTGAAAAAAAATAAAATTGTGAAAATATTTGTTGGCCATCGAATGCATTTTCTAAAAATAGAATTTGACATGATAGCCCCCCCTTAGGATGGTGCGTGCTAAATGCAGAGGCATGTGACATCCTAAGGAGAGAAAATCAAGAATGAAAAATTGATGTTGTGGCTCGCAAAACATAGCGAGATTTAACTATGGTCATGTTGTCACACATGCAAAGGACAACACATGAGCAACACAACATCACAAAGCAAGCACGAAAGATAAGAGAACAAAAATGTAAAGAAAAATAATATCACAAATCAAAGGACACAAGGACGATCTGATATTTCAAAGTCAGGGTTACTCATAAATATATAAATAAGTATATAATGTATATTAATGAATTTATATCAACCCCCTACTATATCAAACCATATGAACTGTTGTCAATCAGATTGCACCCGAACGCTTGAATAATTAAATTCAGCAATATGTTGAAACATTGGATCAAACTCGGGTTGTGGGTGACCTATAATTAGATTGAACCTCCGGATTCTAGGTTAGCTTCCTATATGATGATCAATTAGGTACTTGAATTATTTTCTTTGAGAAAAGGGATAGAAGAACTATTGCTAAATGCATGAAACTGAAACTAAAACCTCAGTGATGCACCTAATTGATATTTATGAGCAGATTGATTCACAACTGATTATTACAGAATCTATTTTCACAACTCAAATTGGGAAATGTAATTACATAAGTGTTTCATCAGAAGGCCTGACAATCCATTCTTAGTGAAGGAAAAATGATATTTTCACAACCCAAAGGAGAGGATAAATTAACAACACAACTTATGATCTATAATTAAAATTGCTTTTTCGTGTACATGTATTCATGAACGTGACAGGAATTTAAAGGCTTTGAAATCAAACACATTAAATACACATCTCAAACATTCAATAAATACAAGACTCCTGAATCTGAGAAGGCAAATACTGAATAGCGATAATGAAAAGAAGGAAACTCTACAAAAATGATAACCTGTAAAGCTGTAAACTATATTAAATCTAAAATGTTGAGTTACAAGATATCTCACTTTGCATAATGCAAAGGTTGAAAAACAAGAACTAGAATAAAAAAGATAAACTTTTTCAATATATACAATGAGAATGCACTTCAAAGTGCATGAACATGTAACTGAAAGTCAATTTCAGTGAGAAAATGACAATTCCAAGGTGAAATCCAAGCAGAAGCAAAAGTCTCTAAAAATAAGATTCAAACTCATGCAAAAATGAGTGAACTCAGTCTCGAACTCGCAGTTATAAAGCATGCAACTGATCTGTAACTCAAACTGAACTGGAAATCTCTGAACATGGGCAAAAACATGCAAAAATCCACCTTGCTTTAATCAATTCCCCCATGATAATATGCATGATCAACAGGATCCCAAAATTGACATGGAACTGTGGTTGAGTCACAAAAAACCACCATTATCTCCCTTTTGCATGATTAGTTGACAAATAATAAACTGAAGTCTCCACCTTTATTTACTTGTGTCTCTATTTGAATAATAATTTTAAAGGGACTTCAGTCTCATTCTCATGGCATGCATAATATATGACTTTGAGCTTCAGTACCATCAGTTACAGGACATAATCTTTCTCTTCCATGGTGAAATCATATAACAAATATTAAGGTAATATTAAATTTTCACTTAATAAATGTTAGGAAATAAAAATGCATGTAAGAGTATAAGAAGATTTTTTCCTTCCTTTTAAAATTTTTTAACAATAATCACAAAAAAATCTCTTATAACTCCCAAGCTCCATTAGCTATCTCACGACTCCCATTAATCACTAGGTCAATTGACTTAAAAGTCAAGACCATGGTAATGATTCAAATATAAATGATTTTATTAAAAAAAAAGTAAAAAAAGAAATGATTCAAATTATTCTTTTGGTAAAAGTCATTGAACCCTAAATTATCAAGCTATTCTTCATTTTGCACTTTGTATATTCCTGGAGAAGACTCTGTCGCGCCGCTATGGTGAAAGCACTTGGGTTTTGAACTTGATCTGCACTCTTTCTTGTCAATTTTCTAGATAATTTCTTTGAAGAATCGTTGTTGGGAATGAATGTAAGTTATTATCAATGATAAATCTAAGATTAAACCTCATTTTGAAAGATCTTTTCCAGGCTTTTAAGCCACGACTATAGCATATTTCTGATATATTTTCCTCCTGTCTTTCCTCACTGCTTCTGGCCACCATGAACAAGCTTATTTTGAAGCTTGGAACACAGATTTTGCATTTTTT
>VDFB02155171.1:0-14154 GCA_007258455.2 Sequoia sempervirens | reverse complement strand
GGAGTGCTCCTACTACTCCTCCTAGAGTTTAGCTCCTTGTGAAGTTTTAACTGTTACAATAAGAAGTAAAGACATTAATATATATAAATTACATTATAAAAAATTATATATTTAACAAAATAATCACTTACGGCCATCTCGTGATCACTCTCCACGATGGAAATATTTGCACACCAATGCTAAGGCATGCTCAAGCCCTGTATAAACCATCCAAATAGGAATTAAACTAAGAATCAATAATGGTTTGATTTTTCACTAGAACTAGCATATATAACAACGAATGTAAATTGAAATTTAGTAATTTGCCTCATACCTCCCCTATCAGAGCTTACATCGAGATTGTATATGCAGGAAACACCAATATCCATTTCCCTCATAATGTTTGGTGGTGTTTATGTCACCAACATCTTAAAATAAAACAACAAATTATTCAATCACAAAAAAGTTACAATAGCGATCCATGTGATGACTTATAATGTATGAGATCTAATGAACAAAATTTTGAGTACAAGTATTAAATAGATATATTTCTAATTATTAGTTATCGAATTTGAAGTAATGCTTTGATTTTGAATGATCTGTGTAATGCAACGTAAGGTCAACAATATGAATATAAACTACACAAATCTATTAAACTTAGAATTCATTACTTAAGTTCTCTTTAAATTCTATATTACCTCCATGAGCGTTTGATCAAATCTACTGGCACTTGGAGGTGTTTCCTTGAAACCTCCAATAGTACCCTGTTCAACATCCAAAATAACATATTAAAATACCATTCAGAAAATAAATAATGCTATTAACACATGTAATAAATTTATAATTGTTACTAACTTCTTACATACCCTACCAATAGGGTGTATCGTGAAATAAGTAGGATGATCGTGTATCCAAATTTCTACACTATGACCCCGCACCTTATTAAAATAATAAAACTAAATTAGTTAATCTTGCATTTCACAATCTAAATTTAATAAATTAAATTCAATGAACATGCTGAATTTTACCTGAGTGTCAATGCCATATGCATCATGCAAAATGTTAGCCATCCTCTCCATCCCCGTAGATGCATATAGATCAGGCTGCATAGTAGCATATGGATCCTGCGTAGCACCCTCTTGAGTGTTGGTAGGGTCATACGAACAAGTCACCCCGCAAGATTGACACACATGGGTTTGAAGGCCACCACCTGAAGACTCCCTTGGATGGCGTTGTACAATAGGGCTAGTGTGATGGATGACACTCCAGTCAAAGTTGTGATCATTTGCAATGTCTCTATGCTCTACACTCTCCTTCCACAATGATAAGCATCACAATTCCATCACTTATATGCCTAGCTGAAATCGCCCCCTGTCACAGGATCCTACTGCACACCGTGCCTATCCTGAGCTGACCCCCCACTCTCCCCTGGAACTCCCTCATATCAAAATAATTTGGGATTTGGTTCAATACAAACTCACTGTATAGTTTCCTAAGAAAATATTGGGGGACTTCACAATTATTGCACGATGGGTAATCAAAGGCCATATACCATCTTTCATAAAAATGGTTCTTAATCTCTTGGTGGTGGCACCAATGAATAGGAAACCTCTTTGCATTGAGGGTAAATTTTGATTTGTTTTAGGGTCAGTGAATAGAGAGCACAAATCACCTTTAGTAATTTTTAAATCTTTTACTTGTTTATATGATAATTTGTCTGCATAATATGCCCTAGCTGTCTGCCTCCTATCTTGCCATCCAAATATTTGTTGGGTGATTGCATCTACATTTTTTAACATGTCTTTCAATGAATTTGCTAGAAGCATTCTTTCTGTGGTTGAAGCATTTGGATCACTCAACCTACTGATAAGATCCTCAAGTTGTTTTCTATTGTTCTCAATTTCACTCCTCAAATTTTCTTGAGTGCCAAGAGGGAATTGAGAGAATGGTGGGGGAGGTTGATTTTGTTGAGGATTTTGCTATTGAGGATTTACCTCCTCTTCTTGTTGAGGATTTGCAGGATTTCCTACAATTTAAAAAAACAATCAAATCTAACCTAAAACAAACAAAATCAATTTCAAACTAACAAATTCAAAACAAATAGTAAACAATACTTACCTCCTGCATCTCTTCATCGTCGTGGTGCCATATTTGCAGACAAAATCCAACTGTTCTTGATGAAATTTGCACAAGTCCTTCCTCCTAGAACGCAGAAAATGAGGGTTTTGGTGGGCAAAGCTAAGAAACAAAGTGAAAAGAAAATGATATACATTTCACTTTTTTCTTTTCTTTTAAAAGCACATAACGCGCTCGTGTTATAACATGAGCGCGTTATGTGTTTCCCCATTTTTTTTGCATTTGGCCACAAAAGTATGACCAACTTCATGCACCTACCATGTTCCTGGATAAAGAACCAAGAACCACTTAATATAATTAGATTTGTAATGTCAAGGGAATTAAAAAAAAGAAAAATATTTGCTGATATCTTCTATACTTTTACAGACCAACATGGAGAGATGCACTATGCATGCTAAGAAGTCAAGGTATGTCAAATATGTGAGGCAAGGAACACAGATGACAAGAAACATATTCTACTAAAATGTGCGTCATTCTAATCTGTTTATAAAGAATGTAATACATTAAGTAAAGATGTGTTAAATATGTGCATTTTAAACCATGGAATGTAGATGGTGAGAAACAGAGACCACAACATGTGCAACTATTTTAATCTGTCCAAAGTTTCTAAAAATAGCCACCACATTAGTACATTATCATGGGAAACACTTCCGCTCAAGTCTCTTCGGGCTTTGATTTTGATGACTGGCAACTACACTAAATAAAAATAGTGTTGGGACACATTGGTGTTAAAATCGTCAGGGTGGATGCACCCTGTTGTCATATGCTCTTCATTGATATGATGCTTTCTAATGTGTAATTTGTTTCATTCCACACAAAGCTAGAAAAGAAAAATCCAAATTCACTGCTTTCTCTAGCTTAATTTGAATGTCATGCATTCTAGACTCTCTGTTTGAGTCCTCCTCGCTTTTCTTTGTGATTTATGCAAGTGCTGCTGCTATCTTTTAGACATTATCAGGATGGCAGCAAACCCATTTTGTGCATATCCTGCAATCCATGAGATTGAATCTCTTTGGGGCATTTTGTCAAACAGTTCACGTGTCTTGTGCCAAGTTAAGGGCTCGGGAACAAGCTATGGACATCCATCAAAAGATAATGGATCAGGTCAGCATTTAAGCAGAGGACCACCCCTGCACTTTGTATTTTGTGCTTTACTGAGTAGTTTGGATTGATTGTGGGCCTGTACTTCCTCTTCCTCTTCTTTTATATATTCTCAATTTCCATTACCTAATTATTTAATAGTAATTGCTAGATGGAACAAGAATTAAAATACAATGAATCACATTATCAAATATGAACATTGATACTCATGAGACCACAAGTTGAATCAATCAATTGAAGTGACAAATTTTGAGACTAATATCATATATGTCTGGTCAATGTAGAACTCTGTTATAGACTAAGTAGTAAATAACAAAAAATTAAGAGTCTTATAAATAACCAAAACAGGTTGGACCATACCTGACTAATGGATGGATCATACCTGGCTAATGTCCCATGTTTATGCAACTACAAAAATTGCTTCAAGGTATCAAAATGATACAGGGCAATGTTATATCACACCCAAAATATTATGGTTTGTGAAACATGCCCATGGGCATCCTAAATAATCCCTGAAGATCTACACTCTCCTTATCAAATTGTATGGCAACCTTAAGTTGAACATACCGATGTTGGCAGTTCCCTACAAATACTACATTGCCTTTCTTTGCTTAAGCTACAAGCGATATGAACTTCAATTAAATTTTCTGCTCTACATAGGTAATTTTGTAGTGACATAATGCATAGGATTGCTTTTTGCACTTAAATACCTTACTGATCCTATTGATGGCATGCATGCCAACTACAATTTGAAATATTTAACCTTTGAATTACCAATTCCTTGGCCTTTTGCTTATTGTCTCACTTTATTTAGAGATAATCTTGTCAATTAGTTTACTATTGACTTTATTTTTGGATACATCATGATGATTGCGCAATCCAGTTAGCTATTTTTTTCTTTTGATTTGCTCCTCTCTATGTTCACTATTAGCTCAATACATGCTTGGTCGAAGAAAAAAATTATGCTTGCCTTTCCTCATCTAGCTCATCCGTGATCAATTTTAGAATCAGCTAGAAGAAAATCATTTCTTTACTAATTTAAAATCTGCTGCTCCATCCTTAATATTTGTTGTTTGGACTCAGTCCTAATTAAAACCCATGTTTCATTTGCCTTCTCTGCAGGGCCTAATACCTCTACACCAAGAATTTAATCAAGCCTACTTATTTTCCCATTCTTCTCTGCAGGGCCTAACACCTCTACACTGAGAATTGAATCAAGCACATTAATTTTTTCATTCTTCTGTGCAGCCAAGAATTTAATCAAGCCTACTTATTTTCTCATTCTTCTCTGCAGGGCCTAAAACCTCTACACTGAGAATTGAATCAAGCTCATTAATTTTTTCATTCTTCTGTGCAGCCAGCATAGGGAGCATGTTGCCACCTCCAGATCCTGGCATTATTTAATTAATTTTTTAAAATCTTTATTGTAGATGTATCCAAATTTTCCAAAACTTACTAGTGGAATAAAATTAGATTTAAACACGAACAGTGTGTTGCATGCCCCTATGGATTTCTCCAAGTATTAGATAATGTAGTTTATGAATAAAGTTCAGATTTTAAAATATTTTATGGTGGCAAACTTGATTTTGGATTGATACGTTAGAATGCAATTTTGTGAAGTTTATAATGACCTACAATAATACTGTGGCAGATTAATGATATGAAATATATCTAGGAACATTTGTGAAATGGGGCATTTGTCTATGATTTTTTATTTCATCACACAAATTTTCCCTCATTGGCTTCTCATGTCATTGGGTTCCCCATTTCTCTTTAACCTCTTTCCCTTACACCATCACATCATCCACTTGTCTTAGCCTTGTACGCATCAGCTTAAGGAACTTTTCTCTTGGCTTTATATATTTCATTTTTTTCATCTGGCCATCAAATACATTTATGCCACTATCTTTAAGTGATTATGCTTTTTTGGGTCAGTCAATGCTCCAATTAATTTCTATTCTTTGCTCTATGTCCATTTATGTTTTTGAAATTTGACTCAAAACATGTATTTTTCTCTTAGCAAAATTTGATTGCTTCTCCTTCTCCCCCGTTTCTCCAAACAAATCAATATGCATTTTTAGAAGTTATACAGACTGTTGTTTTAACATGGTTAGAGTAATTACAATATACACGATTGACAATTTTTATGCAGTAAGTATAAAATATAGCTTGCATGTGCCAATATTTGGATTATGAATACTTTATTGCTAGTACAACTTGATCATAAATGGTTGAAACTCTAAAATTAGTCTCACGAATTCCTAGAGCATGTCTTACCCCTCATCAATGATATTAACAACATAAAGCCAGGTTGCAGCCTGTATGCTCATTAGAATTTGATAAAAGAGATTGCTTCTGTAAGGCATTTACATATGTTTTTGCAGTTGAAACTTTTCAACATTTTGTCTGCAGTATCAAACAGACCTACATGCATGCTTTCCATTGTTTAGGATTTCAAATTGATTTGTCCACGAATAAGAGGTGCATCAATGTAACAAATAATAAAGCCCTTTCTGTTTGGCCAACATTGAAGAAATGATGTTTATTGGCTTCTTATTTGTTGATAAAGGTGCTAGGTTTCAGAGGGAACCAGGAATTTTTTTAATTTGATAAGCATTTTTCATTAGCAATTGAACTTCTAATGGACATGTTGAAGTAGTGCTTTTTGGGGTATGCATATGAGATCTGTATTGCTGCACTTTTAAGTGAGTTTGGTGAGAACTTCAATGTACATTCTCTAGCATGATTGCTACTTTAACTATCAAGTGAGATCAAATTTTGGTATTTTGTTTCATATTAACAATCTCACTTTCTTTTTGTTGAGGATTGACGAGATCAACTGCCAGCCAACACCTCAAAAAGTATGTTTCAAGAAACTTATTAACAAAAAAAAGACAATTGTCATGTGATGGCAAAGCTAGTAAACTATTTTGTGTTTGCCAAGGTTTAAACTAGTACTTGAGGTTTAATTATTGGATATCTATTATATGGATTATATATTTTACATTGCATATATAAACTGTATTGCCCTGTTTGGGTGAAATATCTTATTTTGTGAATGACTGATTTAATATAGTAAATTGTCTCCTTATCTAGTTTTATTTTAAGCAAATCATGTATTTTGGTTTTGGTATTAATCATGTGATTGCTTTTCAACAAATGTTCCACTTACATGGAAAATGCTTACTATTATATCAATATGTAAAAATCAACTCACATGATAGTTCCAACCAGAAATTCATTTAGATGCCCAAATTGGAAATTCCATTTTCATGTTAGTTTCAAACCAGAACACATCCAAAAGCTTTGGTTTCATGTAGCAAAGACTAGGTGCAACTATTTATGAGATGACTATAAGACAAGCTCAAGTTTCAACAATTAAAAAGAGTAGACATGGATATTACTCAAGAAAAAGAAACACACAAGCAATTGACCATAGCCTAAGTCTAAGATTGGGCATGCAGAAAACCTCAATCATGCCATACTCAAACAGTGAGGTGGCTCTAGAGAAAAAAAAGTGAGTATGACCATCCCAACATCATGACTCATTTTTTGTTGTTTTATGTCAGGTATAGTTTTTATGGTTGCAAAATTCTAGTTAGCAGTGCTCCTATATTTACACTTGAGTCAAAAAATTGAAATACATAAATATTGTAATAGGTACATTGAAAAGCTTAACCCATCACTACTAATTGTTTGTGATACATGATATTCAACATTCTCTATTATATTCTATACTGCAATCTCAATGATAATATCAACCAAACACGATAAGCATATGAATTTTATCTCTCGTTTTTTATTAAATGTTTGTATTGGTTTTCCAAATTAGTAACAATATGCACTTTCTAAGAAGATGCACTTTTTATAGCAGAGAAATATGCATCCAAAGAGCACAACATACCAGGGAAGAAATAAGAAACAATTCCCAATGCATTAAGAGGATTAGCAGGTGTTGTGTTTGCAAATAACTTTAAAAATAGAAAACATGTATATGCAGCTCTATATTTCAGTTTACATTGCCACAAAAAAAAAACACTAAACTTTTCGAGTCCTGAACTATGTCTAAGATCACTCTATTTCTCTTAAGTAGATTAGTGAAGGTTCAAGATCAAAGGAGTTCACTTGTCTATACTAGAACTCCAGATGGATGAAAACAAGTCTCTGTGGGGCTTAGAAAAATAGTTTTAAGCAGGATCCAAATGGTTGCTTGCAAAGGTATGGGTAGGACACTACCTTTGCTCAAGTCTAAATTGCATAACACACAGAGCAAGAGCAAACAAGGAGAATCTATCTGGAGTATATCTGCTACTTCAGAGGACAAGGACACTACTAGAAATCCAGACGTTGTTTTTCCCAGGCGATTCCTCTAGAGAGGGTGATATTTTCCAAATTTCTATTCTAAATATTCTTTTCAGTATGTATACTATCTGGTCTAATCACCACCAGTTGGTAGAGTTCTCTCAAATATTGATTATTACTAATTAATTGAGGAATTAAATAGATGCATTCTTATTATTTGTATATGTATAGCTTGAACAAGGACCAACTTCTGTTAGTGTTGCCTCCAATTAGCTATTGCAATTTGTTTACTTGGTGTATGATAGCATTATAATAGCATTGCAATAAAGTTGAGGGGCACTGATACAAGTGTCATCTACAAATTGCTTGCTGCATGTTTGAACCTACCATTAACTAGTCAAAAAAGAAAGCATGTATGTCCAGCTTCACCAACACAATGTCCATGCTCTTGTTTACATATTTCAAAAAAAGAAAACATGTATATATAGCTTTATATTCCAGTTTACAATGCCAACAAAAGAAAACATCATACATTTTTAGGCTATGATACTTGTTTTACTTTTGACATTTTATAATATTGGCTTAAATTGTAATCTTATTCAGCTACATAAAACATTTTATAATTTATGGCTTAAATTGTAATCTTATTCAGCAACATATTTACGTATACTCTATTGCCATCACCCATCACCCATTAGCTTGACTTCTCAATATTTTTTTCTTTCCTTTAACTTGTATTCCATGTAGGCATAAATTATGCATATTTTATTTCTCTTGTTTGAGAGTTCTTCTCATAACCTGAATCTTTTTCTTCATATTTATCAGTTTATCCATTTCTTTTACATCAAATTCTTTTGATTGCTGATCTAATTGGAGAGAATGACCTTCTCAAAGGTATCTATCATGCCTATCATATCATTCAAATTTCATCTGGATTATGTGTCCTTTACCTTTGTATTTTTCATAGCACTGTAAAACACCGCTCTTCATGACTTACACTGTTTTTGGTGTTCAAACCATTCTGACATGCCTTAATTTACGTTGCAGATTCAAGAAGAAAGTGTTCTCTTCTCTCAATGCTACTAAATACTACTACTACTACTACTACTACTACTACTACTACTACTACTACCTTTTGAAAGAAACTATTATCATTATTTTCTTTTTTTTTTTTTTCCTACTACTACTACTACTACTACTACTACTACTACCTTTTAAAGAATATTATCATTATTTTCTTTTAAGCTTTATTTACCATATACATGTATATTACTACTACTCGCTACTACTACTACTACCACCTTTTTTAAAAGAATTATCATTGTTTCTTTTTAAGCTTTTACCATACCATACCTACTACTACTACTACTATTGCTCTTTACCGCTGTAATTGCTACACTACTACTATTTTTTAAAAAGAACATTATCATTATTCACTACTACTACTTACTACTACTACTACTACTACTTTTTAAAGAAACTATTATCATTATTTTTTTTTAGCTTTATTTTACCATGTCATATATTACTACTAATTGCTTTACTTTCTTTTAAAAAGAAACTATTATCATTATTTTCTTTTATCAAGAAAATAATAATAATATTTTTATAGAGGTAGTAGCGAAAAGTAACAGCAATGTGGCCGGTGTAGTAGTAGTAGTAGTAGTATCTTTATCAAGAAATAATAATAATATTTTAGTAGTAGTAGTAGTAGTTTCTTTTATCAAGAAAATAATAATAATATTTTTTATGAGTATATATGATAAATTTTAATTGGGATATTTGTTTTATTGTATATTTTTCTTGTCATGTTATCTATCCCTCTAATGTAGGTGTCAAATAATTAAAAATATTTTGATGTTTTGTCTATATCATTTGGGTAGATACTTGAGGCATATTAAATCCTCTCGAAGGCATCATTGCATTTCATTCATTTTGTGTCACATGGACTGTGAATATGCATGCTTTGTTTTAATTTCATGTCATATAGAAGAGTGGTTTTCCTGTAAGCTTCTAGCCTGTTTATATTGACTACTGTGGGGTTGAAAGTGAGAGGACTGAGTTTCAATGGCTTTGACAATGGAACAGGAAGAGGGATGGCCCCTAAGTCCAGATAGTCCATGTATAAGATCATCTAGGGCAATAGAATCAATGACTACGACATAACTATTTCCATAGAAATGGTCATTTGGATGACCTAGATAATGGGTTTTTTGGCTGTCTTAGAACCAATTTTATTTTTAGTTAAAGTTTTGTGTTACATTTTCATGTGGCCATGGTTTTAATTAGTTTTGGGTTGTTTTGCAGGCTCTGGTGAAATAGTCAATGTTGACAATCTTATAACAGTTACAAAGGATTTTCTTGTCATCTCTTTGAGGGTAAAAAACTCACTTCATTTGGGTTTATGCATGGGCTAAAAATTATTTTAAGGAGTTGTGGGTGGCATTGCTTAAGTTTATAGCTTTTTTCATCATTTGATTTTTAGGATTTGTGGGTAGAGCTACTTAAGTTTACATGTTGTGCTTGCTTTTTATAGCCATTAAGGTTAATTTTTAAGTTTAGAAGCTACCAAGTAGCCTTGTGTGTGTGGAGGTTTGGTTGGGTTTTCCCTTTTGTATTAGGAAGTGGGATGGTATAGAGAAAAATATTTAGTACAGTTTTTTGTGATGGCTTGTAATGTTTTAGCAGTCTAATATATGTAGCATTTGATTTAGTTTTATGGGACTCCTAGTGGCAATAGGCGTAGCCATGGAGAGTAATAGAACTTGGCATTATTAGCTCCTTTTGCTTCCAATGGTAGGGTTGTGAGGATACTTCTCACCGGCTCAGTATTTAGAGGTAAGTCTATTGAGATCTTAGCATATATAGATATTAAATAGCTTACTTAATCATTAAGGATGCCTTTGGTAACAAGGCAAGATTAAAGATATGCAGAGAGGAGATTACTGAGTTTTATCATTTTAAGCTATACTGATTTATGAATATGATAAATAGATGTAGGGTTGTTCCTCCTTTGGTTAGTTGTATAGAAAGAAGCAGAGTTGAGGAATAATGCAAGAGGGAATAGGAGTGAGGCATGACAGATTAGCAACAACACTAGATGTGATTACCACCCAAAAGGTTATGTGTTTCACTTGATCCATTCTCTTGCTAAATTTTCCTTCATTTTATTTAAGTAATGTCAAATAGCAACATTCATTGTTAGTTTGCTTATGGTTTCATTGATTAAAGAAATTCCAAATATTTCCATAGTTGTGTGTAGAGATTGCAATAAATTTTATCATGGGATTCACTCTTCAATTCTAGGTAGTAATATGTGTTCAAAATAAAATCATTTTCATATGTTATTTTTGAATCCATCATACATATATCCATGCAATATTTTCTTCCCATTTGGATAAATTTTTTGGTATTGTGGTCTAAATCTAAATGGCCATCCAAGTATCCAATGGCACTGAAGTAGTTTTTTGTGCCCCTCTTGGTTTTATCACACCATCCCCTGATCAAACAAGTAATTTAAAAACCAAACCAAAACAAAATAGAAAACAAACAAACTATATTTTATGATTTCCTAATGATAAATAGCTAGCACATTCTCTAGCATGAGTGCATAGAGAGATTCTCTATGCACATTAGAACCTAATTATATAATGCAATTCATCCCAAAAGAATACTGTAGTTCAAATATATTGTACACAAAGCACTCTATGGAAATAAGTTTCAAGTATTTAACATCCTTAGTATCTCGTTTCTTCTCTCTTGACAAACGGTCGCCTTCGTTATCATGTTTCTTATAGTTAATTTTTTTTTGGCTTCCCAATGTCTTATCGAGAGCCAAGATGTCACATCTATGGTGTTTGTTTATCTCCACATCAATGGATTGAGTTTTCACCATTGATGGTGTGCAAATTCTTACTGACTTCCCCATAAAGTTGACAACATCATCCAATAAGTTGGAATGTTTTTGTAGAACTTGCCACAAGCATGTTTCTTGAAATTATTTATAAGAATTGGTTTCATTTCTTGAAATTATCCTTATATTATAGTAAAATCAAATCAAATTTATACTTTATTGATATGAATTTTACACCAAGAGCCACTTACTTATATCTATGTATAATCTCTATATCTATCTTTGTCCTTGCAAGGTCCTATCAAAATTGAATTTTAGCACTTGAAAGGGTTCTTTAATTATTACGTGGAAGGTGTTCCCTTTTTGAAGTGAATCAAACTGATTTACAGATCATCATCTCCATTTGTTCTAAAATAGATGAAAAATGATTTAAATCATCTTGTGTGTTTGATGCTTCTAGAAGAGATGCAAAGCGATTTAAATCATCTTACTTGTTTGATGGCTCTAGAAGAAATGCAAAATGATTTAAATTATCTTAGTGTTCACATTTCTTTACTAACTATCTATTTGATTGTGGTCTTTAGATAAGGTGATTGGACATGCTTACAACTTTTTACTTTAGTATATAGTGATGCATAAAGCTACACTTATATTGTAGTTAATTAAAAATTAAATACATGCATTATACTTGTGGGGAATATTTGATTCAAATGTATATATTTTGTAGATTCAAATTTACATTTTCTTGCGATTTTTACCCCTGCCCTTCAATATATTGCTGAAGTATATCCTGCCATCGGTGTAACCTTTGCACCTTATTGAGGTGAAAGCGCTAGTAAAATAATAAAATAAAACTTAAAGTAAAGCACATGATTAAATTAGCATATAAAATAATCTTCCTAGGGAGTTGATATTACATAGTTAAAATAAAAATTTAAATTAAATCTTAAACTATTTGACATTGCCACTTTTTTAGTTTTTAAAATTTTATTAACTTCAAAATATAAATAAATAAAATAAGAATTAAATTAAAATAACCAAAATTAATATAATTATCAATTAAATTATAATTATAATTATTTTATTATTAGTCAGTATAGTCCTAAAAGAATTATAATTAGATTAAGATTAGAATTAGAATAAGGTAAAAATTATGGCTAGAACTATTCAGAAATTTAAAAAATTACAAATATATTATTAATAAAAATCACTTATATATGATTAATAGATACAATGCTCCAAAAGAAAATTGATATAAGAAACCTAGTTTTAAAGGACCAAGAACCCGAAAAAACTTTGTGAAAAAAATACACAAAGCATGATAGACACTTTCCAAGTTCATAAACCACCATAGCTCAAATACCATATGTAGGCATTACTAAACATAAGAGCCCAAACATCTATGAATGAAAAAAAAAGAGAAAGATATATTAAAAATAGCCAACAAATTATTTTAACTCCACTATGACCCTATCAACCAACACTAAGTCATTCTTGTCATTTGAAACCAACAAAGAAGCATTGATTGGGATGTTGTTTGTCCAAACTTTACTAGAGAGGCTAGTCTTGTGCTTGAGATCAATTCCTTCATTCACAACCCAGTCAACAACCTGGTCACCAAGTCTGCCAATATGGCTAATGAACACTCTGTCCAATTCACACATAATTTTTAGCCACTTCTACAATCACCTCTAGTCTCCTATTGTGTAACTCACCCCCTTTTAGAGCCTCGATGACTAGCTTGGAGTTGCCTTCAACCCACAATTTTTGCCAATCTTTATCCCTAGCTATCATCAGGGCCATAATGCTCCAAAAGTTTATTGATCTAATATCTTTATTTCAAATTATATTCCAAATATTAATTTATAGATTTTTTTGTAATGTCACTCTACAATTCTTTACTAAATAATCATTGTTTCATTAATATTTAAAAATTATTAATTTGAATGAAGAGATTTAGTTGCACTTGTGTCTACTACTAATCAAACCTGATTATTTAATATAATACATTTTATTTTTAATATTTATATATATTATTATATATTAAATTAAAATTAAACAACTTGTAATAAATAATCATCTTAATATATAACAATTTTATATTAATAATAAGAGAAGAAACATTGCCAACATGTAATATCTAGCTTTAAATTATTTTTATATACATTATACTTAATTTATTTATAAAAATTCATTTAATATATAATAATTAGTAATATAAACATTTATTAAATATATTATTTATTTAAAATTTAGTGATTAAAATTAGGTTTATAGTTAGAGATAGTTTAGGATTAGGATGATAGTTTATAATTTATTGTTAGGGTTAGAGTTAAAGTTAGGGTTAGGATTAGGTTTACATCATGCAAATAGCTAATTAAAAATACTAAAACACTATAATTAACAAAACATACATGTTTTTTTCACATTAAGAAAACTTACATATATTTTTTTCCAAATCTAGAAAAAATAATTATAATACTATAAAGGAAAGTACTAGCCACTACATGACACTTGTATTTTATAAACGAAAATACCTAAAAGAACATAATAGGGTTATGAATACTTATTTTTGGTTGACTTAATTTTACATGCATTAATTTTCCATGAGCAAAAATAGAGAGAACAAGAAGGATATAAGAAGACTTTAGTACAATTTGACTCTCTAAACAACTTGATAAGTATTATTAGTGCAATTTGATTGACTTGTCTTAATGTAAGCTCTTCTTAACCGGTAATTTTCCTTATTTCTAAGATGGACTTATTTACACATAGTAGAGTGA